>JACTOM010000939.1:815337-863257 GCA_015832385.1 Elymnias hypermnestra
TCACATGTTCCATCTTTTGTAAATTTAGATCCCAAGTATACAAATTCTTTCACCTCTTCCACTTGTTCCCCATCTATCAAAATATTGCCATTCATCATAGATTCATCTCGTTCAAAAAGCATAACTTTCGTTTTGTTTACATTCACTTTCATTCCTTTCCCTTTCAAAGCTTCATTCATAATATTTAGCATCTCCTGTAGCTCATTAGCGGATGACGCAAGTATTACTTGATCATCAGCGTAGAGTAAACATTTGATGAGTAATTCATTCATTCTTAACCCATACATACTTTCTTTTAAATCTGTCAAACATTTATCCATGAATAGGTTGAACAGCCATGGTGACGCAACACATCCCTGTCGAACACCTCTTTCGACAGGAAACCACTCCGTGTAGCACAATAATAATCTAGCTAATATAATAGTAGTTTCTAACATATGTAACTTTGGAACACAGGTACAACGATTAACGGAGCGTTCGTCTATCGTTCTACCTCCGCTTGTAAAATCTCTGATATCTTTTAAGATATCCATTTTAATGAAACTTTGTAGAAGGTAGATTTAATCTACATGAAATATACAATGTATTTATTTGGGTAAACAATAATACTGTATTGTTTAAAATAGCTTGGTCCAGTCTTACATTTACCTCGGGGCTCTAATATCAAACAACGGCGGATGCATTGACGAAGTCAAACGACGGATGGCTATAACAAGAACGGCGATGGACAAGATGAAGAAAATATGGAGGAATCGGAACATCACAAAGACCACGAAATCTAAACTCGTGAGGACTCTTATCTTCCCCATATTTCTATACGCTGCTGAGACGTGGACACTGCGAGATGTGGAAAGGCAGAAAATAGATGCTCTAGAAATGTGGTGCTGGAGAAGAATGCTTGGAGTTTCGTGGACCGAGTTTCGAACAAACGTCTCGATACTTCAAGAACTCGTCATCAAACAGCGTCTATTCTCACTAGTACAATCTCGCATTCTGACATTCTTCGGACACGTTTCTCGGCGTGACAACCAGTCCATCGAACGCCTCGTCGTTCAAGGAAAAGTGGAAGGCATCAGACCGCGTGGGAGGTCACCCATACGATGGACCGACCAAATCAAATCTGTACTGGGAGGTTCATTGAACGTATGCAGCAGGATGACCTCGAACAGGGAAAAATGGCGAGCGGAAGTCATGCGCATAACATCTGCCCACTCCGTTACTTCATGACGATCACGACCGCTCTGTCAAGAGCGAAACGAATAAGAAGAAGAACATAAAATAGCTTGGTAAATAACACATTTTTTTTATAGAAATTAAAATAATAAAATGGTTGCGGTAGGTTAGCCTTTAGAGATAAATATATACTATTGAAGACTTTTTATAGGTTTCTTTATGACAAAGTTTACGATTTAATTGCACAATAATGTGTGTTACGACATCACGTTATAAATTGTTAAATTTCTAGGTTTTTCTTTACCATTACACATATGTAATATATATATAAACCTTCCTCTTGAATCGCTCTATCTATTAATGAAAATTGCATTAAAATCCGATAAATAGTTTAATGTAACACAAAGATAAGGTAAAGTAGGACAAAAAAAGCACTTTTGAATCATCTAAAGTCTGTTCATTGGTATCAAATGTACCACCAATTCATCAAGTTGATTATAACGAGAAAAAACTGACAAAAAACTCAGCGGTTACAGGTTCATATATAGCTATAGGAGAGACGCGGGAGCTGCCAAGTGGACACGCGGGGAACACCTACCTCGGCTGACACCGACTCCGAATCAATACGAAGAACACTATAAAAGAATACGCAATTATTTCTTAATTTTTAGAGCATATTAATGTATTTGTAAGTTTGTTTTGCAGGCGGTTCTTTTTTTGTTAAAATTTATATTTATTTTTTGATTTTTGGTGAATCTAAAGTAAACTAACAAATTTGTCCCAATATATGTACACATAAAACGCGTTTCTCGTATGAGATAACACCGTTTAAATGAAACAACTTTACAAAGTTAAATTTACATTAATATCACCACACCCGGGATCGAACCCGAAACCCTTAAACCACCGCTTCACACTTAATTCACCTTTCAAATATTGCAATGCAGCAACAAACGTAAGGTTATTGGCATTTGATTATAGACAGTTTTAGACTTTGCCAAAAATCACTCTCTCACTGTAGGCCGTTGAGGAGTTCCATTGATCTTCATATTTAACTACGACTAGCACTTGACCATACTGATGTTACGGTAGGCAACTCAAATATCTGGATAGCCTATAGAAGATACTGTCAAGTATCGTTCATTTGCTCCTAAGAATTGAAGAGTTCCGTCACTATGTCATGGATTCCATCATCATAACCTAACCAAACTATCACAAAACAACCCTTGAAGTATATCCTTTCTAATTAAAAAAGAATCATCGAAATGTTTTGGCGTGATCTTGAGTTATTCGTCCATTTGTCGCGCACATGCTTACGCAAATTTAAGACTTATCCGGTTTTCTCATGAATGCCATCATAAGAACTGGTTTTAAAAAATGGGACCCTAAAAAAATCATCAAGATCGGTCCACCCAGTCGGGAGATATGAGGTAACAAACATAAAAAAAATACTGACGAATTGATAACCTCCTCCTTTTTTTGAAGTCGGTTAAATACATATAATGTTTCCTCTTTATAATATTAGTTTATAGACATCGTTCAAATAGATATACACACTAATGTTGGTGGAAGCGACGGTCCGCGACCTCAATGCGATGCTCACGGATGATCGCACAAAATTTCGATTCACCGTGTTGAATCGACTGGAAGTTAAAAATTTTCAACGAATGTTAAAAGCCGCTTAATGTTATCATGTCAGAAATATCTTCTTTTTAATGTCACGGGTCAATGGATGGATAGAATTAAGGTGGTGAATAAGCTATCACTTAATGGCAGTGCAGGCAGGAGTGTTGGTGCCAACATTTATGTATGATAGGGAAAGTCTGGTGTGATAAGAGAACGTTGTGGTATAAAAGAAGATGTAGTGACTAAAATTGAGAAAGGTATGCTTAGATGGTTTGGGCATGTAGACAGAATGAGTGAAAGGAAACTGACAAAAAGTATTAATAAGTCAAGAGTGAATGCGAAAGTTGGAAGGGGAAGACCAAGGCGAACGTTCATGGACCAAATCCAGGACATTTTAAATAAGGGCCAGGTCAAGAGTACTCTAAACCGACTAACTTGTGTTGTGGCTAGTGGAAGGACGTGGTCCCTGACTACCCCCATGGGAATAAGGCGTGATGCTGTGTATGTATGTATGTAGTATCAATCAAATCAATTTTAACTCCTCCAAGGTTGCTATTAAGGACAATACTCTAGTGCGTGTTTTTGAGGTTCGTAACCTAGGCCTTATTTTTGATTCAGACTTAAGGTTTGAAAAACATGTTGCTGAAGTAGTGCGTAACTGTTTTTATAGGTTAAGAATTCTGTACAAAATTCGGCAACACCTGAGTCAAGAACTTCGCATTCGATTAGTAGAAAGTATCGTGCTCTCAAAGCTTAATTATGGAGATATAGTTTATGGCCCTCGTTTATTTGCCAAAACCAGTAAACTTATCCAGAGGGTTCAGAATGCTTGTTCTCGTTTTTGTTTTGACATTCCAAATAGGAGCCATGTGACACCATTCTTAAACAAGCATAATCTGCTGAAGATGAAAGCAAGAAGAAAAGCGCACTTAGCAACTTTACTATTTGGCATTATCAAGTCAGGTAATCCGTCATATCTATATAACAAATTGGAGTGGAAGGAATCTAATCGGCATAGCTTAAGTTTAAGGAAAACAAAAGTACCACTTAGATTTCCTACACATTCTTCTGCAGCATTTAGAGGTAGTTTTAAATATGCTGCAACCCGGTGTTGGAATAATATACCCCCACCCATTCGAAACTGTGCCACAAAGAATACCTTTAAACGTAATTTGAAAACGTATTTGTTAAATTATCAAAAGGAAACGGAAAATTATGCAGCAGAATTTTCAATATTGTAGCTGTAAATAAATGACCTTGTATCTTTAGTTATACGTATATTCAGATAAGTTTTTATTTTACTAAAACTGGATTTTTGATTTTTGATTTTTAATTTTATTTTCATTTCATTTTTAAATAGTACCATTGTTAGTGTTATTTTTGTATTGCAAATATTCCTTTATATAGTTTGTAAACGTGAATGTGCCTTTTTAGTTTTAAATTAAATATGCTGTGGCGTCACCGGGGTCTCAGCTGAAAATCAGCGTCGTGTGTTCTACAACACATGACAATATGCTGAGCTGTAAACCCATTCAAGGTGGTGTTACAGATAGTAATGCTATATATAAGAATGCTGTTTGTTACACCACTTTCGAATAAACGATTTTTCTTTCTTTCTTTCTTTCTTTCTAGTATTGAGTAAAAGCTTTACCTTCCGAAGTGGTTTTAAACAAATATGATTTCTCTAGTGGTTAGCATGTTCGACTACAGACACGAGGTCCTGGGTTCGAGTCCCGGGTGGGCCCAATTCAAAAATGGATATTGAGTTTTCTATTAAGATTTTGTCAATATTTGCCCGAAGTTGGGAAGTTGGCCGTGTGTTCCACCCCCGTGTCTTGGAGAGCACGTTAAGCCGTAGGTCCTGCGCCGGATCTCTCTCTTTTGTATCGAATTACCGTCACATTATGAGAGTGAATTATCTACAAAAAATTGATAATCTTATTTTTAATAACCGCCACTTCAAAAATGCAAAAATAAAGTTTTAAGGACAACACAAAGAAAATAAAGGAATTAACAAATACATTTACAGAAAGGGCTATATACAAGGGTTAACAGATGCTGTGGTCTCCTTTAGTGAGGACGTGATGTCGCAGAAGGAAGCGGTGGAGCGCGTCAGAGACATGGACGAAGATGCTCCAGCCATAGGGCGGCGGAGGGTTGGGCGCAGACGATTAGTGCACGACCGTCGTTTCCCCCCTAGGGGTAGCCTCTGGGCAATGGATGCGGGACCTATTGCCCCTTTAGAGAGATTCCGAGGGAGGACACGTGGCATGCCACCAGAATAAGAGGAATACAACGAGAGGAGTCCTGTTGGCATATCGTCGACGAGAGTGCGGATGTATTCCGATCCCGTGCTTTCGCCAAAGAACGTAGGGAGGAGCACCGTCGGGTTTTAGCCGGTAAGAGTCCGGCATAACCCGTAACGCCTTTCTCCCGTGGCGTTGCAGGTATCTATGAGGATATCCCGACAGGGAAAAGCAACTCTGGAAGGAATGATGTTGTAGATAGGACGGGAAATTTTAGGGCAGTTGAAAATGATGTGGGAAATAGTGCTTTTGTCATGGCAACATTCACACATAGAATTGTTCCTAATCCGAAGTTTCGCTAGGTGAACACAAATGACCAAGACACATTCTTGAGATAGTAGATTTGCATATGTATGGACAAAAACCAGGGTCGCCTTAGAATATTTAGCTGGATGGAGGCGTAATATTTGCCCTTAACCCTTTTTTGATGATTTCCAGAATGAGTTCCCAAAATTTTCCATGTAAGACTTGAAAAGCGAACTTACGCGACCTTGACACACAGATTTCTGCCAGATATTATTGCGATCAAAAATTTTTGGTTGTCAATTTCAAATATCAAATATCAAAAACAATGGAAATAAAGCGTTTAAAATGTAATTACATTTCTGAACGACGAGGCAAACTTCAAACGTTTGACATTCAAAACATCAATATATTTTTTTTAATTTTTAATTTTAAATTAAGTTTAATTACTGAACCACTTATAAATTTAATTGATTTGTAAACGACGTGAAGAACATCAAATGTTTGATAGGTAAGGGACAGCGTAATTAATGTTTTTACTATGTTCCAAGCATTTTTTCGCATTTACTCACCTTCTGACCAACGGACCAACGCATCAATTCATAAGAAACTCAATCTTACAACTAGGCTTTCTACCAGCTGCCTCAAAAAAATGCTTGAGTACTTTGGGCACATTGCCAGGAAACAGGGTGACAAAGCTCGTGATAACTCGAAAAGTTAATGGCAAAAGAGCAAGAGGTCGGAACCCAATGCGTTGGTCCGATCAGATTTGCACCAAATTGCAGACCTGCGTCGATGGCGTTCCATTATACAAAGTAAATTGTTCATCAGTGGTTGTCACGACCCTCAGAATTAAGGAAACGAATCAAGGAGGACTCACCTTCTGGACCTTCCCTGGATTTCCACATATAATTCAAAACCAAAATTAGCCAAATCAGCAATTGATTTTTATATATATGACGGCGGCAAAGAATTTTAATGTTGGCAACAAGGTGTTTAGCGAGCTAGCAACAAACATCTACCAACATTCAAACTACCCCCACTCGCAGAAACTAGTATAAAAGGGCTTGCATTGAGCTGGCGGGCATTCTTACTCGAAGTGCTGACCGGTGCACACCTTGCACCCATAAATTATTGGTTATTGTAATTTTATTAAAATATTAATTAACAATTTAGTTTAAAGTAATAAATAATCTCCGTGAAAATTGACTGTGGTTGATTTTATTTAAACGATGGAAGACCAGAACCCTATATATATATATATATGTCGGAGAATAAGAGAGAAACGGAGAAGCATAAAGCACAGGGGCGTAGGGTTCTCCGCCGACATCGTTATTAATTGGATGCATTATTTAATTTCTTATTCTGTGGGCTTTCGTGGGTAATGTTGGTGCAATCAAACACTTTATTAATCAACTCGGTTTATAATGTTCAATCACTTATGTTCCCGATATCAATTTATACAAACTCATTAACACTAATAGCTAGGAACGCGACAGTTTCAATAGTCGACCACTCCGGCCGATCGCCGCTCGAGAACTGCCGAGAGACGAGCCGGACTGCCACTTATTGACTCTGCCCCCACGCCGATACAAAGATGGCGCCAGCGTTCCACAGACTCTTGCAATCCGACTATATATAGATATATGACTGATTTATAACGTATACAAAGCTAAGTTAATAATCACAGTTTCGTTTGGTATTTTTCTGTAGTTTCAGCACAAACAGCAATCTACGGAATAAGCAAGTCACTTTCCTTTTATAAGGAATAAGAGGAAATCATGTCCTTTATTGCTTCGGATTCCCGTATAAATGCAAAAAACTTGGTAAAGAATCTCATCCGTATAACAAAAGGATCCCATAAAAGCTGAAGGGTAAATATTACGGAAACGTCACGGCGCTCTCTTGTTACGGTGACAGATGACCCAAACGGATGTGAATACTTGAGGGAACAAGTCGCGTGTTATTTGTTAGGAGCCGCGTAATGTTTGACTTTGTAATTGAATGCGGAAATATTTCTCAAATGGGAATAATCGTTTAAATTTAAATTAAAAAAAAAAACCTTTTGATCGATTAGACTCACTTTAAAATATGTTTATTGACGAAGCCAAGGCCAACAATAACAATAACAGCTCGCCTGTAAATCTTGACTTCTTTTCAATAAATAAAATCAAAATAACCTTAAAACGTTTGTGGCCCGCCATTTGTGACCCGCACTAATATCATTATACAATTTGTGGCCCGCACCAATATCATTGTAACATTTGTGGTCTGCACCAAAATCTTTATAACATTTGTGGCCCGCACCAATATCCACGTAACATTTGTGGCCCGCATCGATATCCTAATAACATTAGTGGCCCGCACCAATTTCCTAATAAAATTTGTGGCCCGCACCAAAATCCTCGTAGCATTGGTTCCCGCACCAATATCCACGTAACTTTTGTGGGCCGCACCAATGTCCACGTAACATTTGCGGCCCTCATCAATATCATTATAAAATTTGTGGCCCGCACCAATATTAATATAACATTTGTGGCCCGCAACAATATCATTATAGGATTTGTGTTCCGCACCTAAATCACTATAACATTTGTGGCCCGCACCAATATCCACGTAACATTTGTGGCCCGCATCGATATCTTAATAACATTAGTGGTCCGCACTAGTTTCCTAATAAAATTTGTGGCCCGCACCAAAATCCTCGTAGCATTGGTGGCCCGCACAAATATCTACGTAACATTTGTGGCTCGCATTAATATCCTAATTACATTTGTGGCCCGTACCAATATCTTAATAAAATTTGTGGCCCGCACCAAAATCATTATAACATTTATGTTCCGCAACAAAATCATTATAACATTTATGTTCCGCACCAAAATCATTATAACATTTGTGGCGCGAACAATGTCATTATAGCTTTTGTGGTACACACCAATAACATTATAACATTTGTGGCCCCCACCAATAATCTAAAAAAAATTGTGGCTCGCGCAAATATTCTCATAACATTTATGAACTTTGTATAAGAACAGGTAAAAAAATCTTTGTTTAAATCACTAGATTTGAAACTGATTGACTAAAAGTTTTGCTGGAACTTTTTTCGCAGTGTAGACGTTAACTCATTACGAATTTCCCCATTTTCCCACGGGATCCGGGACTAAGCAGGTAACGTGTGTGTAGTAAACCCGATACAATATTTAAAACGAAGACTATACTTTAACTAATAAGGAAAAGTAACTAAAACACCGTGTCTTCAATAAGTCATTATCGCCATCGGTATCAGGAAATTGCGACGAGATCCAGTTTATTTTACACTGTATTAAGTTTTATTTCATGAGACAGTTTCGTAGCTTTTTAAAGCTTAATATGTTGCAGTTAGAGTTCATTTTGCGTTGAGTGTTGACTTCGATGCGCTGTAAAAATTCATAGTTCCGTACACTTCATTATGCAAATGTATCTCCGGTGTGTTCTGGAGATTGCGGTGCTCTAACGGACCTCGTTTACATTCTCCCAACCACCGCTGGATACGTGTATGCATAAATATTTGTTTGAAAAACCGTATTACTCAATTTACGACGTGCATGAAAGTATAAAAAATTTACACAAAATAAAGTAAAAAAGACTTTTACATTAGTAGATGTTGTAGTGTCACAGAAAGACTATGAATTTTATAATATGGCGTGATGAGTGTACAATGATAGACTTTATCTTGACGACCTTTTATTGCGAAGTAAGACACTGATGACAGTGTGTATGTGCATACGGCACAATAATATACATCCATACATTACGTGACGCCTCATTCCTATAGGGGTAGGCACAGACCACGTTCTTCCACTTGCCATGATCCTTGCATATCCCCTTCCAACCTTTCATTTTCATTAAACTTTTCATACAAGTTCGTCGGTTTAGAGTACTCTTGCCCTGGCCCTTATTTATAATGTCCTGGATTTGGTCCAGGAACGCATTCACTTTTTACTCACGAATCCTTTTCGTCAGTCTCCTTTCATTCATTCTCTCTACATGCCCAAAGCATCTAAGCATACCTTTCTCAATTTTGGTCACTACATCTTCTTTTATACCACAACGTTCTCTTATCACACTATTTCTCACTCTGTCACTCAGTTTTAATCCACTCATGCTTCTCAACGCTCTCATCTCTACCGCATTTATTTTACTTTTGTAATTCTTCTGCCATACCCAACTTTCACTACCATACATAAGTGTTGGCACCAACACTCCAGCATGCACTGCCAGTCTAGCCCTTTGAGACACCACCTGGCTATTCATAAAGGTGCGCAGAGCACCATTTACCATATTCCTTGCATTCACTCTCCTTTCAATATCATTTTCACATGTTTCATCTTTTGTAAATTTAGATCCCAAGTATACAAATTCTTTCACCACTTCCACTTGTTTCCCATCTATCAAAATATTGTCATTCATCATAGATTCATAAAACAAAGTCTTATGCCATTTACAGCTCGACGTTACTTTTTAAACATCAGGGACAGCTGGTTTATAAGAATTCTCGTAAATTATCTAACTACTATTGAAAAATAAAAGAAAATTCACTGATTTCACTAACTCACGCTTAGTTATTGTATTATTATATTCAGAAACCTGTAAACCATCGGAATCACGGTTTAAAATTGCCGCCAAAACGTTCTACATATGCATGTCAGATGTGACTGACAAACGTTCGCTGAGCAACGAGTAAACGCTTTATGAGGATATCTTATTTTTTAATAGCAATGGAAAGTCTACTTTCTAAGGTTGACATTTTTAAATTCATTTTATCTTTTGAATGGAATGTCCGATTTTAATCATTTAAAAGTATTTTACTAGTATGGAAACGGCTTTTAATATTATTATAATAGGGGAAGGATAAATGCAGAGGTATGAATAATATGGTTTGACTTTTGTCGGCACTTTAAATAACTTTTTAAATGTAATAAAGTAGTTATAGTGGCATAACTACTGCAGTGGGACATATAGGATCACGGACTTTTTTGTAGATATCGACACGTTATATAATATTGCAAAACATTTTTTTGTTTTATCAACATTATTTTTTACTTAAGATCATCAAGGTACAGAAACGATTGGCATCGGTACATAGTGGACACCCCACAATTCCGTACCAAGCGTTTTACCCAATCGTTTCTGAACTGCACCGCAAAGGAGTGGAATGCTTTACCTGACTGACTCCAACAATCCGGGTACTTTCAATTGCAAAGTGAATAGGCATCTCCATGGCAAGCGCGGTCCACCCTAGGCTGCATCAACACTTAACATCAGGTTTGATTTTAGCCAAGCGTAGTCCTGTTACGAATAAAAAAAAAACTTTAGTTTTCGCAGCACACGTGTTATCAGATTTTTTGTTTCTCACACATACACACTTGGGTTACATTAATGCATTTTGGGCAGGGATCCCTATTTTTTTTGAGATATAAATGTAGCCTATGCCGCTTAATGAAAATGCAGCTTTCTTATGGGGAAAAATGTTGAGAAATTTCTTTCTAATAAAACTATATGAAAATAGCAAATATAAAATAAGTAAAGTTAGTTTAACATTTGTAATATAGTTTTCCGATCTCGTGGGAATATGGGGAAGCCTGTTTTTAGTAAGCTGAATTTCGTGTCAATTGGGTCTATAAATCGCTTATATATATATACTGTTTCAGCAGTATTATATAGGACAATTCAAAATAATGCATTAAGCGAGAGAATATCCTCGCGGGCGATCCTTGGGGTGCAATAAATCACCGGTCAGTGGTACTTGGAGACGGCGATATCTTGCGCAACGCCGTTGCTGGACGTTTCCCATGAATATATAACGTACATCTTAAACTGAAGCTCAAAATATGCTGAATTCTTAGAATATTTTAGCATTAGATCATATATAAATCGGTCCTAACAAATAGGGTCATTATGTAGTAGTGGAAAAAATTAAAGGATCAAAACAAAGTATCTAAATTTTTAAAATTAATTCAAATGGCTGTATCTTTTATAAAAATCGTCGTATTGGAGTAAAATAAAAGTAATTTAAAGCTTAAAATTTCTAATTTTAGGATCTCGCAACTTTTTTCCAAGTAACACATCTCGCGTGATATATTTTTCTTAAACACTATCCCGAGACCTTGTAAAAACAAACATCTTTAAGAAACCCACCGTCGATTTTCTGGTTTCGGAGATATGCTGCAACAAAGAGAAAACGATCTATTTCCATTCAAACTCTGACTCAGAGAGAAATGGCCGTATTGAGGCCAAAATAAAAACGAATTGAAACTAAATAGATAACCTATGTAAGCCATAAAGTGGTTAAATCGAAAAAATTGGTTCCTTCATCCAAGGCCTTTTTATTTGTCGCTGGGAAATGCAATTTACGCACTAACCCTGACCAATGACCAGTAAGGATTATGGGTCGGCGATGGAAGGTCTCGCAATACCCACTAAAAGTCAGCGGAACCCGCTTCGTCCATTAGTGAGGCACCAGGTGTTCAGCTTTCGCATTCTGCCCTGGTGTCCCAGATGAGTCCGACGGAGAAGGTGGGAGGAGATGCGCAAACATGCGCCGCCTTGTATTCCGCCTCTTTCGGCGGTGAGAGGGTGCATCCACCGCATACTCCCTCTCTCTCTCGTGAGCTTCCTTCAGCGAGACTACCGTCTCGCAAAAGAAGGCCACTGCCGCCCACCATCTCTCGCTGGAGAGCATCGCGCCTACAAGGCTTCCCAACGAGAGGTCGCCGCCGATCAACGCCACCAGGAGGTGTTGCTGAGGTCCCCAGGCCGCACAATCTCCCACAGTGTGATGCGCTGAATCTATAGCTGCGCGACACTGATGACAAGCGGGTGACTCCTCCCGACCAATTTGGTGCAGGAACTTTCCGAAACACCCATGTCCGGTCAGAACCTGCACTAATCTGTAGGAGAGGGTTCCGTGCTCCCGCTACTGAGGATTCGAGATTCCGTCGAGGGCCTGCCATTTGAAACAAAATACGATAGATGGACGAAACTTGGAGGTTTTGATAAAACGAAATTGATGAGAAAATAAACTTTTGACTGCAGCAGTACTTTCATGTATAAATGCGTGTTTTGACGTGAATATTTTAAAATCGCAACCAAAAAATGAATGATAACAAAATCGAGGGATACAGTTTGGTGTTGTAACTACATATCTATCTCCTGCATCCGAAATTCAATTACACCACTGGATAGCTAAAGGATCAAAGGATTTATTACGCTAAGTAAGGACTGTAACACATCGCGTGTGGATGGGGAAGTCCCGTACGAGACGTATTTACATGCAACAAACGGCCGTGTCCATAACACAGCCTCACCTTATTATATTATAGAGGAAATTTCCAAATTCTAGCATTGACTTTTAAACGTAGGACCAATGGACATCTAAAGACACATTAATTGTTGTGTAGAAACCATCGAAAAGCCCAACCCAGCATCAGCCATTTATATATAACTAGCGGCCCGTTCCGGCTTCGCACGGGTAGACATGAATAGGTAGAGATATTTAAGATATAAGCAAGATAATTAAAACGACCATGAATTGACAAATATTAGGAAAAAGTGTGATTCCTAATACTAAAATTAAGTACCTCTGAAAAGAACTTTTTAAGTAAAGCATAAAAATGTGTTAAAATTCTGGAAATATTCAATGTCGCTTGCGTCCACTGCGTAAGGAGATTTTTATTTTAATTCATGATATCTTTTGAATGGAATATCCGATTTCAATAACTCAAATAGTAATCATCAGGTATTGAGACAGTCTTGAATATTAAATTATTTATTTGGATAAAATTTTATAAATGGTATGGATAACACGGTCTGATTTTGATCGGCATTTCTATCAATTTGTTAAATGTAAAAAAGTAGTTATAGGGACGTAACTACAATAGTTAGACATATGGTCTCGCGAAGTTTTTTGTAGATATTGATATATTCTATAATATTGTCGAATATTTTTTTGTCCTATCATTAATACTCTTCACAGCGTATGCGATGAAAGACATTTTATGGCTAATTTTTTTACACCTTCAGTTGGTTTTAATAGGAATTTCTAAAGATTTCTACAGTAATCTAGTACTAAATACAGCTTATGTTATTCAGTGATAATGTAGCTTTCTAATGAAAAAAGAATTATTAAAATCGGTCCAGTACTTTTTGAGTTTATTCGTTACATACAAATCTTTCCTCTTTATAATATTAGTGTACATTGTATACGTACAATCATATTAAAGGCAATCACAAAATTGTAGTAAATCCAATATGAATATGCTATTAGCTTTTATTAACTTGTTTTTCTGAGTCAGTTTCATTTAGTGCTCTATAAGTCATCGCAACGATTATTACGTAATGCCTTTTATTTATATGTACATATAACCTCCGATAATAAGCTGCCTATAAAAATAATAAGTTGACATGAACTGAATAGACAAGTACATTGTTTCATAATCCCTCTTCCTCCTCAGGATCGCCTTCCTTCATTTACATACAGCAAATATGACACTCGCGTAGAAAGACCAGGCTCAAGAGATGGCTTAATGTGCTCTCTGCGGCTTGGTGATGAAGATGACCCACCACCTATTTACCAATTTCGGGGAAATATATAAAGGATCTTTACAGAAACACAAAATTATTTGTGGCAGCACAATCTGACTCTAGATCAATGAAACATTTGCTCTTATTATATGAATAATTGCAGAATTTGATGATATTGTATAGATGAATGCAGTATTTTGTGATATATTCTACAGATAAATGCATTATATGATCATATTCTATAAATAAATACAGTGTTTAATAATATTGTATAGATAAATGAAACGTTTGATGATATTCTATAGATGAATGCAGTATTTCATGACATTGTATGGATAAATGCAACATGTGATGATGATCTATAAATTAATACAGTGTATGATGGTATTGTAAATATTAATGCAACATTTGATCATATTGTACAGATAAATACAGTATTTGATGATGTACTACAGATGAATGCTGTATTTTGAGATGTTCTACAGACAAATGCAATATATGATCATATTCTCTAAAAAATGCAGTGTTTGATGATATAATATAGATGACTGCAGTATTTCATGACATTCTATGGATAAATACAACATGTGATGATGATCTATAAATAAATGTAGTATTTGATGATACTCTCTAAATAAATGCAAGTTTGATGTTATTGAATAGGTAAATTGAGTTTTTTACGAAATTATATAGTTAAATGATGATGATATTCTGTAGATAAATGCAGCATTTGATGATATTCTTAAGATAATTGTAGTATTAGGCCATATTGTACAGTTAGTGACAATATTTGGTCATATTTTATACATAAATTCCGTTTTTGATGACATTCTATAGACAAATACAGTATTTGATTTTAATGCATACATCAATGCAGTATTGGATGTTGTTTTTTAGAAATATGCATTTGATCGAATAGTATAATTAAAGACAGTATTAAATCATATTGTGTTATTAAATGCAGTATTTAGTTACATCGCTCATAATCTAGTATTTGTTGAATCAAATATAAGTGACTTCAGTAAAAATCTGCAGAAAAAGAGAACTAAAAAATTTTACAATCAGTTGTTGAAAAATTGGTAAATTTATATCTTAGCAGTTCGTTTTCTATATTGGGAAAACGGCGTTTTATAGCAATTTTAACATTAAATAATAATAATATTAAAAATAATTTTTATTTCGACCACACGGATCATATATGTTACTTACAATAATCTTAGCCTAATGTTAATACACTAACTTAAAAGTAATTTTCCTAACTAGTGACAGCCTTGATTTGCCCGTACATGGACCATACAGCAATGGTTCAAGTACTGGCAATCAAGTCTGCCAGCAAATGCTTTCAGAATACCGTTAGTGCTGCCCCGAACCCTGCGCACCAGGGATGCACACCGTTTGCGGATGGTAGTGTAGAAACAGTCTACACCCACCCCAGTGAACATACCTGAAGCGCTGTAGAAGCGAGGCAGCCCCATCAGAATCCTGAAAGCATTATTATACTGCACACGAAGTGCATTGTACTGCTTCCGTGTGTAGTCAATCCAGAGGCTGCTTGTATAAAAAGATGTACAATAGGCTCTGAAAAGAGTGACCTTTATTGGTACAGTACAACTAGCAAAAGTAAAATGTTTATATACAA
Organism: Elymnias hypermnestra; assembly: GCA_015832385.1. Lineage (NCBI taxonomy): Eukaryota > Metazoa > Arthropoda > Insecta > Lepidoptera > Nymphalidae > Elymnias > Elymnias hypermnestra. Next base: position 830,887 of record JACTOM010000939.1, read on the forward strand.
AATTAAAGCAGAGAAAATTTCCTACAATATATACAATACACATGTTTTGTATTACCAATAGTTTTGCCTAAAGAGTGCCGAAATATCGTGCATTCACAGCAAATGCTTTGTTTTCTTGTTGCGGTTTAGACTCCCAGTAAAGTAAAATAGGAAGAAATTTGTTTCTTCTAATATCTCCAGAAATGAGGAGATCCTTAGGAGAACTAAACTAAAGCTGAAGTGGCAATGCGTAGGGCACATAGTTCGCAGAACCGGTGGACGTAGTAGCGGCCTCGCACCGGAAAACGCAGCATCGGCAGTTCCGCCACCAGGTGGACCGATGACATCAGGCGCTGGCAGCCGCTGGATACAAGCGGCACAATTCGGGCCCATTGGAATTCATTAAGAGAGACCTTTGTCTAACAGTGGACGTCCATCGATTGAGACGACGACGACGACTAATATATCCAGATCTAAAATTGTGTCTCTTAATGTACATCCATTGACATAATCCAAAGCACCGAAAAAGACATCAAATTTTAGCAATTCACTCCAAAAAACATCAAAATCAGTTAAGTAATTCAGGTGTGAAATTCAGAGTTACTCCCCCGTTATATTGGAATAGATAAATGTTCCAATTTAATTTTCAGTATAAAGTCGAAGAATGTAACTCAGTAATTGTTGTGTATGGGGGGAGGGGGGGCGCGGCAACTTCTAACAAGCACACAAAAGACCGCCGCATCATTTAAACTTTATTTACAGCTTCCCGGAAAATTATTCAACTCGTATTTGCCCCGAGGCTTACTGCTATTATACATAGAGCATTATATTTAAGACACAACGGCCTCGCTACAGTAATAGTGCTAGAACATCGCTAACAGAGGTCCCAGGTTTGTTTCCCGATAGAGCGAACTTTTGACGAGAATACGTCTTTAAAATCGTATCCATAAGGAGGCAATGCAAAAACGGATGTCTTCTTTACGAGACGAACTGACGTACCACAAACTGCCTTGTTAATCTAGTGATGAGCATGTTCAGCCACAGACATGAGGTCCTCGGTTTGAGTCCCGGGTCAGGCCAACTCAAAAATTGATATTGAGTTTTCTATTCAGATTTTCTAACTATTTGCCCGAAGTTGGGAAGTTGGCGATGTGATCCACCATCGTGTCTTGGAGAGCTCGTTAAGCGATCAATCCTGCACCTGATCTCTCTCCGGTTGTAACAAATTCCCGTCACATTGGACTATGATAGTGAAGGAATAGAGAGTACACTTATGTACTATGCTCTAAAAATCCTCTCTCCTATGAGTGAGGAGGCCTGTGCTCAGCAGTGAAATGGGCTGCTACTTACCTTAAACGACTTTGCTCTATTTTTATTCCTGACAGTCTAAGGATCCCGCTAACCTGGTCAGAGAAAATATACCTTTTATAGTCTCGTAGCAATTTTGATATTGATAGGTCTTCGCTGGTAAGTAGCTACAACCGAAGCCGCCCACCAATTTTATGTTCCACTAGTTATATGGATATTATTTCGGGCTACATTTTATATGAACTGATTAAAGTGATATTGTAAGGAGAGTGAATGCAGGAAATATGGTAAATGATGCTCTGTACGCCTTTATGAATAGCCAGACGGTGTCTCTAAGGGCCAGACTGGTTGTGCATACAGAAGTGTTGGAGCCAACACTTATGTATGGTAGTGAAAGTTGGGTATGGCAGAAGAAGCAGAAAAGGGTATAAAGCGACCTATATTTTGCGAATGTCAGCCAGTCTTCGTGAACTCTTAGCCGAACTCATTAGGAAAATCAGAAAGGAATACGTGAGTTATCCAAGAATATCCTTATAACAGATGAAGAGTGTTTCAATGGGTTTAAGTGAGTACTGCGAAATCGCGTTTCCCCCTCTCGTAAATGCACTTCCCATCAGAAAAAATGTTGTGATATAAAAGAAGATGTAGTGACTAAAATTGAGAAAGGTATGCTTCGTTCGTTCCTGGACCAAATCTAGGACTTTTCAAACAAGAGTTTTCTGAACCGACGAACTTGTATAAAAGGTTTAATGAGAATGAAAGAAGCGAAGGAGACATGCAAGGATTGTGGCAAGTGGATGGACGTCTTCTCTGCCTATGGGAATGAGACGTGATGCTATGTATGTATGTTTTATGTGATAAACCCTTTTTTTAATTGCCAACCATTTTTACTCTTCAAACCAATAAATTAGGACTGCAAGCCGCACCGTAGTGGCTACAGGCCACAGGCCACTAGGGCAAGATTCCTGACTTAAAACATAAAATATTCGTGACCCTGAATGTTTTGAAAGTACTTTCATATTATAGTACTTGTACATGCAAAGTGGAGTTTGTTTGAATGTTAAATGCGTGTACAACATTTAACGGCTTACAAACTCGCAACTTGACTAAAGTCTATACCGAACTTGGAAACAAAGCCGATAAAAGAAATGAGGGTATTATATAAGTTGTATGATATTGTATTATAAGTATTTTCAATTCCAGTGGAAAAATTCAATCTCATGCCTATGCCAACGAACTTCTTAATCATATCGATCTAAAATTTGAACAAGATTATAACGATGGAAAGCAAACACATAGTAACAACCCGCATAATGTAGTTTTAAGAATCTTTGACGATGCTAAAGCTCTTCAAAACCAGTTATGTTTAACAATTGAAACCATTAAGGCAGAGTGTACCTGGGTTTTTAAAATCAAAGCAGATTTGGAGATAGTCTCTGGCCTAAAATTGAAACCTCTAGATTTACTTCAGAAGTCAATTTAAGAAGTCACTTAAAATAATTGGAAACATCAAAGTTCTTAACTAAAGTACCCAGAGGGCTTAATCACGAGGATATATAATTTACTTAAGACCAGAAAGCATCTGTATTACGATATGTTCAATTAACATTAAAAGAATGTCAATGAAGTAAATTAGTTTAGCAACAAAATGTATTGTATCCAAAAAATTTTTTTATTTGCAGGTTATTCATTGTTTTATTTCCAGTGTCAATATATCCTATTGAGAGAGTGTGAATGACTAGAAGTAGAAAAATACGTGAATGGATACTTTTTCAAGGATGTAAAACGATCTGCTAGGTTTTAATAGGTATTCTGGTACCGTAGCGAGTCCCATACTCCGTGCTGGAGGGATTTTATCTTCCAAAGGGCCAAGGTAAGTAAATAGCAGCCCAATAAAGTCCCACATCTGATCATAGGTCTCCTCACTCATACCTGACGTATATTATATTCTATTAACTGCACCACTTGTAATTTAACAAAGCAATAGGGCCAAAGTAAGTACCAGTCCGTTAAAGTCCCACGGCTAATCATAGGAATCCTCACTCATACCTGACGTATACTATATCCTATTGACTGCGCCACTCGCAATTTAACTAAGCAATAGGGCCAAGGGAAGTAAAGCCTATTAGAAGGTACCTACCACGATGACGTTTTTGAATCATTTCGATATTTCGACCCAGTTGCATGGACCGTGGTCATGACTTAACTGCTGTAGGCGGTTGTGTCAAGCTGTCAGGGGCAGAATCTGTCTACCCTACGTCTAATCTTTTTATTTGCCAAATGAACAAACGACGCAATCTTTCAAAATTGAAACGTGGCGTTGTGAGTGTAGTCTGCTGAAAAATGGATATGAGTCCGATGAAAAATAAAAGGATTAGACGTAGGGTAAACAGATTTTGCCCTTGACATCTTGACACAACCGCCTACAGTAGTTACGTCGTCACCATGATCCATGCAACTGGGTCGAAATATCGACAAGATTCAAAAACGCCATCGTGGTATGTACTCGTTAAAATAGTTTTCAATATGTCGATAAACCATGAAAATTTTATTTTAAAACAATTAGCCTATAGAAGTCCTAAAGTCATTCATAGGACTCCTCATTCATATCTGATATACTATAACATAATCCTACCGACTGCGCCACTTGTGATTTAACAAGGCAAACACATTGAAATTTAATTCACTATTACATTACCCTACTTTACTAGACCAATCACACTGCTCCAATATAGGTTAGCAGACTACAAATACCCCAGAAATACTTCCAGGAGATACAAGTTTCCTCACCATATTTTTTTTCACCTAAAAGCACAATGAGCTACTGAAAATGAAAGGAAGTTTCTTTTTATATAGAGAAATTTAGAAGTACTGTTAAGGGTTGTATTAATATTTGAGATTGTATATTGACTATTGCGGAAGTATCAGTGTGGTTGTGATTATATTTTAAAAGAAGATTGTCAATTGAGTATTATGGCAGTATGTTTAATGAAAGATGATGCATTGACTTCTTTTTAAATGGTTGAACCAATTGGCGCGAACACCAGTTTTATTGATGAGGGTGGGTTAGTAGTTGACGAATATTGGAAGAGAACGCAGTTCTCAGTTCTTGTGTTTTAAGTAAATTGGGCTGCTCTGCGATAGAAAGCTAAGTATATTACTCTAATTTAAAATCTTGCCTTATTAATGTGTCATAATGACATAAATAGAAAACAGTAACTATTGAGTTTATTGCCGAGATTCTTCTCAAATAAATACTTTCCGAACTGGTGGTAGTCTTTTACGAATATTGGAAAAGAATACAGATCTTGATATTTGTGCATTGTTTGATTGAAGAATCCACGCATCTAACCTCTTGGTTTTATAGCCTTTTTTTCTCAAAACAGTAACAAATTAAAGGTTAATATCAGCCCATCCGCCATCAGACCTATGGTTGCCAGACATGGTCTCTAACAAGACAAGACTTTAAAAAACTGGAAACTTGTCAGCGTAATATAGAGAGAAGCATGTTAAACGTCAAAAAAACAGACAAATTGACACTCCATTATATTAGAAAGAAGACGAACACTACAAATGTCAGTTATTTTATACGAAAACAGAAGTGGAAATGGGCAGGGCATGTAGCGAGAAATAACAATGACAATTGGGCTAATGACGTTAGAGAATGGTACCCAAGGGAAGGTAAGAGAAGGAAAGTAAGACCCGTCTATAGATGGAAAGACCAAATAAAGGTCGCCACCGGAGTCACATGGAAGAGGAAAGCCGGTAACCGAAAAAACTGGTCTATTTTGGGGGAGGCCTATGCGAAAACGCAAGATAACCGGTGTCATTAATAAAACATATTTTGTAATTTAGATATAAGGTTGTCATTAAAGGCTATTATTATCAGCCCATTAAAGTCCTACAGCTGGGCCTAGATCTCCTCACTCATATGAGAAGTTTTTAGAGTATAATCAAATCAAATCAAATCAAAATATCTTTATTCAAGTAGGCATTTTACAGCACTTTTGAATCGTCAAATTATATTTTTTTTCCACACTCTGATTCTAATATACATCTGATGACGGTACTCAAGATCGGCTTAAAATCTAAAGTTACGAGGGTTCCTTCGCGCCCTGATCCGAGAAGAACCCACAACAAACTCAGTCGGGTTTTTTTTTTTACCATCATCATTACAATAACAAATTAGTTTACTATATTTTAATTAAAATTAGAGCAATTTGTTCACTCCCAAGCGTTTCTATCGTCTAGGTAATCTTGCAACTTATAATACGATTTTTCTATCAACTTTCTTTTAACAAAGACTTTGAATTTATTAATTGACATCTTTAGAACGTCTTGTGGGAGTTTATTATAGAAACGTATACAGTTACCCTTAAATGAGTTGTTAATCTTATGCAGCCTACTAGAATTTATAACAAGTTTGTTTTGGTTTCGTAAGTTATATGATGTACATTCACTCTTTTTATTAAAAGAGTCAATGTTTTTATGTACATACAACAAGTTTTCTAATATATATACGCAGTGAACTGTCATTATGTTAACTGCCTTGAATTTGTTTCTTAGCGACTCTCTTGGACCCATATTGTAAATCGCACGAACGGCCCTTTTCTGCAGCACAAATATTGCATCTATATCAGCAGCATTACCCCAAAGTAGGATACCGTATGACATAATGCTGTGAAAATAGCTGAAATATACCAGTCTGGCAGTATCTGTCAGACGACGTATCCTAATTATATAAATATAGATCCAAAGGAGTGCGTGAATGGTCTTAAACCATTCCTAGTGGTTAATATAAAAGAAATCATTGGATTTCGGTCGCATTTAGACCAAACAAACAAAGTTTTCTTCCATACAATAGCATAGATAGACAACAAAGAAAAATAGTCGGATGTAATATCAGTGTAATATGCGGAAGAGGGTAAAAATATACAATAAATATACTGCAATGTCGCATGTTTCCAAGCCGCGATCGAGTCACAGCTGTTTTGTCGCATGCAGTTGTGGATATGGAGTCGTTAAACAGCTGCGGCGGTTTTAAAATAATACATTACTTACAACTCAGTATTGTTAAAACGTTGCATTTAATTCAAATGTCTTTAGTCCAATACAATATATTAAGTTCAATACAATACTTATCGTCGTCGCTTCAACCGATGGACGTCCACTGCTGGACATAGATGAATGCCCTATAATGTTCGATGCAGAGAGATAAGTGAAACGTCCTTCCACTTCGAAATATGTATTTATAATGCTCACTTAATACTAGTTACAATAGCTTATATACTCTTAACGCTCTTAACACTACACGCCCTACCAAAATAAAAAAAAGAAATAAAATTACAATTTTATTTAATTTTTAATACTATTTATATAATTATTTCGAATACAATTTAGTTCTATTTTTATGAATAATTTCTTCCTTGTTATTACGTAAGATTTTAACATTTGGTTCGAAATCTTCTAAAACTACAAATGGTCCATGGTATACATCATCAAATTTTTTCCCAGTTTCATTTTTAACCAATAAATAGTCATCTTTCTTATATATGACAGGTTTTATATATTTATCCTTTTTACTTTTCCTTAATATTTTACTTTTAATTAAATTCTGTCGAGCTTCACTTTGCGCTTTTTGCAGTCTAAATTTTAATTCTAAAGGGTAACTTTCTACATTATATAAGGGTTCAACAGTACTACTTTGTAAACTAATAGGAATATTACAAGGTTTTCCAAACACAAGTGTTGTAAGAAAAGCACCAATATGGAAGCCAATCACTCCAATATCTACTATCATTGTCAGTTTGTATTCTTAAAAATGCATTAAGTGACTTATGTGAGTTTTCAAGAGAACCTATTGATTCATGATGATAAGCGCTACAAAATGTTTGGTTAATATTTAGAAGCTTACATACCTCTTTCATAGTACTGGAAATAAATTCAGTTCCTCTGTCAGTTGCAATCTCTCTTGGAATACCATACCTGAGAATAAAATTGTCGACAAATGCTCGTGGTACACTTACACTTTCTTTACTTTCTAATGGATATGCTTCTACATAATTACTTAATTCACATTGGAGAGTGAGTATATAAGACTAATTATAATAATCCTTATCTAGGTCAAGGTCACAAGGTCCGATCTTGCGCCGCCTGGCTCCAGCGACTACCGGCAACCCTCTTGATGTCGTTGGACCACCTTGTGGGGGGTCTTCGTACACAGCGTCGTCGGGTGTGGGGTCGCTATTCCAGTACCTTCCTGCCCCAACGTCAATCGGTTCGTCAGACTATGTGCCCCGCCCATTGCCACTTTAGGTTCGCGATTCGTAGGGCTATGTCGGTGACTTCTACGGATCTCCTCATTTCTGATTTGATCGCGTAGAGAAACTTCGAGCATAGACCTCTCCATCGCACGCTGAGTGCCTCTAAGCTTCCGAATGAGGCCCATAGTCAGCGACCTGGTTTCCGATACGTAGGTAAGCACTGGCAACACGCACTGTTCGAAGACTTTACTCTTCAGGCACTGAGGGATGTTCGTCCAACAATACGTATGCACTATATTTATTTTTATAACTAGCAGACCCGAAAGACTTCGTTCTGTCAAAAAGATTTGGAGTATGGCAGATTTAAGTTTTACGAATGATTTTCGAAATGAAATTACAGCAGTACTAAATATCTATAGCTCTTACATTTTGTGGCTATTCAATTGATTTTCAATTTTGTGCAGCAGCAATAGTCTCCAGTGGCGGGGATGGCCACTGTGGCGGCCATCCGTCTTCATCTGGAACAATGGCTTTTCAGGGAGTACGGGACGCTTTCCTACAGATAGTTTCTGACCGGACATGGGTGCTTCGGAAAGTTCCTACACCAAATTGGCCGGGAGGAGTCACCCGCTTGTCATTCGTGTGGCGCAGCTGTCGATTCAGCGCATCACATTGTGGCAGATTGTACGTCCTGGGGATCTCAGCGTCACCTCCTGGTGGCGTCGATCGGCGGCGACCTCTCGTTGGAGAGCATTGTAGGCGCGATGCTTTCCAGTGAGAGACGGCAGTCTCGCTGAAGAAAACCCACGAGAGAAAGAGGGAGAATGCAGTGGATTCTCCCCCTCACCGCCGAAGGAAGCAGAATACAAGGCGGCGCATGTTTGCGCATCTCCTCCCACCTCCGTAAATCCTCCGTCGGACTCATACGGGACACCAGGGCAGAATGCGAAAGCTGATCACGTGGTGCCTCACTTATGGATGAAGAGGGTTCCGCTGGGTTTTAGTGGGTATTTGGAGACCTTCCCTCTCCGAATTTCACACTTCTGACTGGTCATCGGTCAGAGTTAATGCGTAAATTGCATTTTCCAGCGACAAAAAAAAGCGGCAATAAAGTGCAAATTGACTCTTTGGCGTTAGGAACACATCTACATTGCTTAGACAACAGTGCGTACTTGTAATTTATTATGAACTTTATTGAATAGCAATAAAGGTCAAATTGACTCTACATTTTAGTTAGAAAACGACTGTATGGGGAAAGAAAAAGGCTGTTTTAGGGGTTTCCCCTGCAATTATTCGAACTTTTCATGCCGAAAACACCATCCTTGGATTTCAACGAACATTTAAAAAAATAATTGGTAAAATTGGTCCAGGCGTTTTTGAGTTATGCGTTATGCGTTGTTATTGTTATAGATTTGTTACAATATCACCGTTATTATATACCGGTAGCTTTCATCAGATATTTGTAGATTGACATATATTTTTACATTAAATTAAGTTGTTTCCAACTGCCTCATTGGTCGAGTTGTTAACATGTTCGTTTACAGACATGAAATCCTGGGTTCAAGTCCCAGGGTGGGACCACATAAAAAAACCGATATTGAGTTTACTATTAAGATTTTCTCAATATTTGCCCGACGTTGGGAAGTTAGCGGATTCAACCCCTGATCTTCTTCTGGTTGTGGCGGATTCCCGTCACATCATACTATGAGAGTGAAGGAATAAAGCACACTTGTGTACTATGCCTGCCGACCTGCAGTCCAGCAGCATGGTTGGTCTATGCTCTAATAACCCTCTCTCATCTGACTGAGGCCTGTGCCCAGCTGTGGGACGTTAATGGGCTGCAACTTACATTACCTTAAGTTGTTTCCGATGCCTGTTCACTTAGATCTTTTTCTGGTGACGTAAACGCTCACTAAGAACGGGTAACCGAAGATTACCACAGGAACGGGGTATGTGATCGAAAAACGATCACTTATTGCAATATTTTTTAAACATTTCGTCTGATTGAAGTGAAATTAGTTTCAGATTTTGCCCTCGTGACGTAGACGTTTACTAAGAACAGGTTTTCGCAGATAAAACAGGGGCATGATACAATTTGCCTGAATTAGAATTAAACATACATTCACCTTTAGCGGCTTAATCATTAAGAACGGATTTTCCCATATTTCCACGGGATCTACGCGAGTGACACTGCAGGTACCGACTAGTAATGTAGCTTTTCTTTCTATTAAAACTCAACATTGTTCCCGGTGGACATTGAATTCAATCTAAAATTACGAGCAGCTTTCGTGCCCGAGGGATACACTAATTACACAATTACTTAAAACTCTCTTCGGGAAATTATTCAAGCTTTTATTAAAATACTAGCTTTTACACGGGACTTCGTCTGCTTGTACTGTACACATGAGATTTTTTTATTGCTGACAGGATAGGAGAGATAATTGATGTTACAATCTAAAATGGAAGCGCGCTAATTTGTTAGATAATTTGCCTCTTTGATTGCCCATGATGTCTCAACTCGGGCTATCAGAAATATAAGCATCTCTTTCTTTTTAAGTCATAATGTGTATTATCTATTTCGCATATCGATATCAGTCGTAACAAAATGTGTGAAAAAATAACACCAGATAATAGAAAAAACAAAAAATAAATCGATTACAAAGCGAGCGTTACTAACGGTGCGTGTGTCGCATCGAAGGTCATTTAGTTTTGTGTGGTATTTAATAAACTGTAAGTGTTTTTAGTGATTATATTTGTTTTTGATTATATACGTGATGTGAATAACGATGAAAACCCTTAAGGTGAGTTTTAGTTTTTAAGATATGAGCCTATAAATACAAGACTGACTTTTTTCACTATCTCAAAGTTTAGCGCAACATGACGCTACACGAGAGTTTTTATTTAATAATCAAAAGATAACATTGTATTGTTTAACTATTAGAAAACATAAAAATTATAACATTTGGTAGTATTTCATGAACATTTAAGTCCCAAAAGCCACTTCTACTACGTGTGAATTGTATACAATATTATATTTTATAGAAACACTTCTCATGGAAAGAACTTATGATAAACTTTGATCACGTTTATTATTCAGCGTAATAAACATCGATCTGGTTTCCATTTGGAAATCTATAGACAAATATCTGTTTATCCAGAAAGCTTCCGACGTTTACGGACTCCGAGCGAATGTTTACGTATCATTTCTGTTGGCAAATCGAAATCTCGATCCACCCTCGCTACGACCGCTAAAATTAAATTTCAAATTATATGAAAGCCTGTTAATGTGTACTCTAAAAGCCCTGACATTCAAATCAATCAAAATCAAATGAGATGTTCGCTTTTAAAGCGCTTTTGTATAGTCAAATTTATTTATTTCCAAATCATTATCAATCACTAGAAACATCCTTGTAAATTTTAAAGAAAATCTGTATTAGGTCTCGCTATTACTATAAAGTAAACCATAATTTAATATTGTTATTTTCGATTTATCGTTTAATTAATTATTAATAATTATAAGTCAATTAAACACCATGCAAACATGTGAATTTGGATGCGTATGATTACGACAGTGTGCCCATTTGTGTGTGCGTGTGTTTATGTGTGTGTGCGTGTGTGTGTGTGTGTGTGTGTGTGAGAGAGAGAGAGAGAGAGAGAGAGTGGCGGTGTGACTACTTAATTAACACAAAGTGCTTCTCTTTTGTCAAAGAATAACATCTATAGCTATTAAATGATACAGTCATTATCATTACATTAACATTAACATATCAAATGGCGTTTTATGCTAAATTGAAATCTCTTAAATTACATTTATACGAGGTGTGTTTAAAAAGTATCGCGAATTTTGAATTTTCGCGGGTTACGTATATTCGAATTTCGAATTTTTTGTGGCGTTATGTTGGTGCTCATGTCTCNATCTAAATTTACGAAAGATGGAGCATGTGAAAGTTATATTGAAAGGAAAGTAAATGCAGGGAATATGGTAAATGGTGCTCTGCACGCCTTTATGAATAGCCTGTTGGTGTCTCAAAAGGTCAGACTGGGAGTGCATGCAAGAGTTTTGGTGCCAACACTTATGTATGGCAGTGAAAGTTGGGTATGGTAGAAGAATCACAAAAGTAAAATAAATGCGGTAGAGATGAGTGCGCTGAGAAGTATGTGTGGATTAAAACTGAGTGACAGGGTAAAAAATAGTGTGATAAGGGAACCATGTGGTATAAAAGAAGACGTTGTGACTAAAATCGAGAAAGGTATGCTTAGATGATTTGGGCATATAGAGAGAATGAGTTAAAGGAGACTGTCAAAAAGGATTTATGAGTCAAGAGTGAATGCGAAAGTTGGAAGGGGAAGACCAAGGCGAACGTTCCAGGACCAAATCCAGGACATTTTAAATAACGGCCAGGTCAAGAATACTCTAAACCGACGAACTTGTACGAAAGGTTTAATGAGAATGAAAGAAGCGAAGGAGATATGCAAGGCTCGTGGCAAGTGGAAGGACGTGGTCTCTGCCTACCCCTATGGGAATGAGGCGTGATGCTATGTTTGTTCTTCTCAAAACAGAACGCGAAGTAACCTTCGTAACTTTAGATTTACTGTCGTTTTTCATTACCATCGTCAGTCATATATTCGAAATAATATTTGGTGAAAATCTTTAATGCTTTTTCATAAAAAAAAAATACACTAAATGTAAGTTAATATCTTGTTGATTATATAAGGTAAAGTCAGAAACAAAACAAAGCAGGCCTTTGATGATACTGGATGAAGCGATATTGGGACGATCCCTCCGTCATGCATAATGCAAGCGGTTCATAGTTCACGCGTCAGCTTCTCGGCCTGAATTAAAATGTCTCTATCTACTGATCACAAGTGTGGATTACAAACAGGAATAAATTTATTTGAATATACGTATAATATATTTTCATTAGACGACATATAACAAGTATAGATTACAAATAGGAATGGACTCTACAGAACACAAGTGTGGATTTCGAAATAAACCGTATTTAAATGAACGATATTTGCAATTGACTCAACTGATTACAAGTGTATATTTCAAATAGGAATCGATTCCACTAACCACAAGTGTGCATTAAAAAAAGAATAGACTGTACGAAATACAAGGGTGGATTCTAAATAGCAATAGACTGCAGAACACTAGTGTGGCTTTCAAAAAGGATGTGAAAAGTGAAGATTTCAAAAAGTGTGGATTTCAAAATGGACTGTACGAAACACACGGGTGGATTCTAAATAGAAATAGACTTTGCAGTACACAAGTGTGGATTTTCAATAGTGATAGACTCTACAGAACACAAGGATGGATTTTGAATAGGAATAGATTCCACTAATTACAAGTGTGGATTAAAAAATGAATGGACTGTAGGAAACACAACAGTGGTTTCTAAATAGCAATAGACTGCAGAACACAACTGTGGATTTCAAAAAGGAATGGACTGTACGAAACACAAGGGTGGATTCTAAATAGAAATATACTGTGTAGAAGTCAAGTACGGATTTCGAATAGGATCAAACCTTATTTATGTGAACGATATTTGCAATTGACTTTTCTAATTACAAGAGTATATTTCAAATAGGACTAGATGCCATTAATCACAAGTGTAAATTCTAAATAGGAATAAACTCTGCCGAACACAAGTGTGGATTACGAATAGGAATAAACCTTTTATAAGTGAACGATTTTAGCAATTATCTCTACTGATTACAAGTATGGATTTTAAATAGGAATCGATTCCATTAATCACAACTGGAGATTCTAAATAGGAATAGACTCTGCAGAACACAAGTGTGGATTTCGAATAGGAATAGCCACTACAGAACCCAAGTGTGGATTTCAAATAGGAATGGACTCTACAAAACAAAAGTATGAATTTCTTTAATAAACTTTTTTAATCTAAGACGGGTGAATACGAAACCGTCACACAAACTTTCACTTTCTTCTTCTTTTAATGGCCTTCAGGTGTGACAAGGCACACACAACTTCGCCAGTGTCACGTTAATTGGAGAAGGCACGTAGGAGATCGTAAGGTTTCTGTGATTGAAAGCAAAATGCTGATAATCTACAAATATTTGACACCTTAAAAAGTTAAAGGTTACGGACAACACATGATGAACACTTATGAATATACATTTACAATAGGGTTAACAAATACTCAACATTTAAAGTAAAGGGCACAAATGGAAGAAATTTTGGGACAGTTGAAAATGATATGGGAAACAGTGCCTTCGTCCAAGCCACATTCACAAATTGAATTGTCCCTATCCATAATCAGAATAGGTATAAAAGAAATACCCTCTAAAAACACGAAATCCCACAACTTTCTCCCTAAATTACTATCATAACAGGAAAAAATTTTCAGAAGAAACATTTTCATAATACTTTTAGAACTAAATACGCAAACTCTGCGAAAACACAAAAAAAAACAGTAATAAATATTGATTAGAGCATAACGAAGTCGAATATCATTAATTTTCATTCGTTGCGAGAAACTTCGTGAAGGCGAATTTTCTTGCCGGACAATTAACTATAACGTTATGTCGGTTTTTTTTTTCTTTATCCCTTTAATGGGAAAGGAAAGCCTCATTGGTGCAGTGGGCAGCTTGTTTGACAAGAGATCAATTGCTCAACGTACTATTAGCTAAAAGTATCGTTTTTAAACCTTTTCTCGATCCAACAAACACGTTATATCAAGATTTTAAAGTTCTCACTGTTGGGAAACTGATTATTTTATCTCTAAACAACACGGTGAAGTAAAATATGATCTCTTTTAAATAAACGAAACAACCAAATTGTTGCGAAATGCATTTTTTAGGCCCTAATTCAACTTTATCAATAAATCAGTTTCTATATAACTGTTCGCGACTTTCCCTTTAAAGTAGCAATAATATATTTTGTTTTAATTTAAAGTCAATTTTTTTATTAAAATTTATATATTTTTATGATTGTTATTTCCAAGAATAAAGTGGTTTTTGTAATTAATGTAATCCCTGTGATTGGTAAGTAATAAAACGCCAATCATAGGGTGTTCTTTTTATCGAATAAAATACCAATCACAATAGTGCACGTTTGCCAGTCGCACACATCGTATAATAGATAGCCAATTTGGCAAACACGTTCTCACCTGTCCGATTGTCTTTTCAGCAGCAGCAAACGTTGCTCTAAGCCTAGGTCCGAGCCTCGCAGGAGGCGCCCTTAGAGCAACGTTTTCCCCCGACGCAGCAGGGCCCTTCTACGGGCCCACCCCTCGGCAGAGCTTCTGCGCTCGCCACCCCTCTCGGTTACGCTGTAAAAGCCAGTAGGGCTAACAGCAACTACACACATCGAATAAAAAAAAAACAAACACGTTCCTGCTTAACAACAGTTCGAATCGCGATACATAATCCTCGTTTGGTGACAAGTAGACGGCGGAGCGTTGGAGTGAAGAATCTGGTGGCACTTTCATTTATCCTGAACAGGCAAATCTTCCCAAGAGTGAGCTGCCGAAGGGGCTCACAATACCATTTGAATATACTGGACACCGCTAGCAAATATCTCCACCAAGCTACGATGAAACAGAAAATCTACTTACCACACTAAAATGATAAACTAATACCGCCTTTATCCCAAAAATTTTCATATCACAACAGATAAGGACTGAAAATTAAAACATATTAATTGTCTTAAATATTGAATTATTTTATATTTATTTATACTACCTTAATTATCTTAGCCAAGTATATAACACACACACACACACATACACACACACACGCACGCACACACACACACACACGCTCATATGTCCACATTGTATTCAAACATTATTTAAATTATTTTTGTTTAATTTTATCTTAATTTGATAATAATTTTATGATAATGTAAAGAGTTCCAATAATATAACAGGAAGGGCCTGACCCCCAGGATACTCCTCAAGGTTAGTATTAATAAACTATGTAATTATTGGGACGAATAAAGATTATTATTCCCATCGAGGATAAATCAAAAATTGACAGTGTGTTTTCTGTTATTTACAGTAAAGATGGCAAGATTACTTATTAGAAACAATATATTTTTAAATAATTCAAACCTTAACTCATTATGTTAAAGTATATTTTAAAACAACAAAAAAAAAACAACACAACAAACCCACTAATTGGGTACTTTGTAACAATTGCTGTAATGCTTTTATAATTTTAAAAATTAACTTTCAATCACCGCTTTAAGTTTCGGATAAATTTACATTAATCTGTATCAAGCAATATATATTGGGAATCATATTTTTAAAACGTTTTATTTGCATTATTTACTCTCCATCATGTTAGTACTGTTAAATGAAACGAAGCTTCATATGAAATACATTACTAACAGAAAACCAGTAATGAAACACAAAATTAAAATCAGCTGCTGTTCGAAGATACGGGCCAATGAACTCGATAAACGCGCGCCGCACCCGTGCGTTCGCTAATCAGTTCATTGACCCGTGCGTTGTTCCATCAACTGTTTTTTATGCAACTATCGTTTCATTTAACTGAAATAACATGACGGAGATCAGTATCGATTGTTTTCCGTCTCATCATCAAAGGTATCATTAGTACTATCATCTGTCTTCGTTTTGGGAAGCAGTCTCCTATTACCTTGTATAGCATATAATAACTTTTTTTTTATTGCTGACAGATTAGCGCTTGACTGTGATCTCACCTGATGGTAAGTGATGATACAGTCTAAGATGGAAGCGCGCTAATCTGTTAAGAGGCGATATACCCCTTACGGTTTCTACACAGCATCGTACCGGAACACAAATCTCTTTGTTTGGCGGTACGTTTTTGCTGGTAGGGTGGTAACTAGCCACGGCCGAAGCCTCCCACCAGTCCAGACTCAGACAAATTAGAAAATACAATTTCCTAAATTCGTCCTACCGGGGATCGAACCCGGGACCTCCGCTAGCAAAGCGAATACTCGCACCACTGCGCCAGCGAGGCCGTCAAAAAAACTATTAGTGATAAAGTCCCCCGTTACTTGTTTTATTTTTTCGATGTTCCAATTATATGCTTTAACTTTCAATTTCAGATTTTATTTCTACACTAGCGGCCCGTCCCGACTTCGTACGGGTAGACATAAATAGGTACAGATATTTAAGCTAATAAATAATAAGCATGATAATTAAAACGACCACGAATTGACAAATATTATGAAAAAGTGTGATTCCTAATACTAAAACTAAGTAGCTCTGAAAAGAACTTTTTGAGTGGAGCATAAAAATGTGTTAAAAAGACTGGAAATATTCAATGTTGCTTGCGTCTGCTGCGTAAGATAACCTAGTCCATAATGGTGCACCCCCTTCTCCCGCACTGCCCCTCCTTCATCGAGTAACTAACTCGATGCGCTGCGTGGCGGCCGCCGCCGGCATGTATTTTTATTTTAATTTCATGATATCTTTTGAATGGAATATCCGATTTCAATGTATGGATCAATCAAAGTATGGATAACACAGTCTGATTTTGATCGGCATTTCTATCAATTTATTAAATGTAAAAAAGTAGTTATAGTGACGTAACTACAATAGTTAGACAAATAGTCTTGCGAAGTTTTTTGTAGATATTGATATATTCTATAATATTGTTGAACATCTTTTTGTCTTATAATTAATACTCTTCACAGCGTATGCGATTAAAGATATTTTATGGCTAATTTTTTTAAAGATTTCTATAGTACTAGATTAGTACTAAATATAGCTTATGTTACTCAGTGATAATGTAGCTTTCTAATGAAAAACGAATTATTAAGATCGGTCCAGTACTTTTTGAGTTTATTCGTTACATACAACAATACAAATCTTTCCTCTTTATAAGATTAGTTTGATAAAGTGTGATGCAATGTGTAGAGCATGTAGTAAAGAGTTTATATATCTATCCATCTATATAAAAGTGACATTAAGTCATACGGAGTATCTGTAGCGAGTGTTACGGGACGCTACCTTGGAGCTGTTAGCGAAGTGCTCGCCCCAGTTTGAAACTGTGCCGGGTCGCCTGCTCTCGGGAAGCAGGTAAAAGCACGAAAAGCCTAAATTTTTTGGCACCTAAACTGTACTAATTCCATCCGCCTTAATTTAGGTCAAAATGCAATTAATTCTAATTGAATTAATATAGTTCGCTACAGTGGAATAGCTAGGTAGCCAAAGAGCCTGGGGCAAAACATAAACTAGGACACCAACTATTTAAAATAATATGTTTATCGTGTTCAGAATTCGACGTACTGACAGACGCAAAAAAGCACGTTATACACACTGTTCACGCCGTCCGTGACCTTACGATTGACCTCGACCCCCTGAATTCGGGCCCATGAGAAGTTCAGGTGCGGTAGGTCACTGAGACGGTGGGAGGAGAATTTGTCGAGGAGAAATCCACCTAGAGAGTCGCCGGTCTCTTCGGGCGGCGACGACCCTGTGGCAGGTTGCTGGTCACGTTATTGGCGGAGGGCGGACGCCCGTCAGAGAGGCGACCCCGCTTCGCCAGGGAATGAAAGGGACTGGCTGCGCTAGGCGCATGCGGTCCTACAAACTGAGTGGCGGGACCGGTTAAGAGAACCGAGCGCTTAGTCAGTGGGTGTCTCGTGATCACTTTCCACTTGGCGCAGATCCTCTCGGGGCACGGGTGCTTCGGGAGGTATCTATGTCGGGTGGCCCGTAGGGAGCCCTCTGAGGAATGCCACGAGTGTGGTTCCGCCGTTGATACCGCGTAGCATACGCTTGCGGTGTGCCCCAGTTGGGATAGACAGAGATTTGCCCTAGTGGCCGTATTAGGATCGACCGACCTGTCTCTGCCCACCGTCGTGAGAGCGATAGTGGAGCGGAGGGAGTGTTGGAATGCAGTGGCTTACTTTAGTGACGAAGTGATGACGCTGAAGGACCTCGCGGTTCCGGCCGCCCACGCCCTCCGTCGTAGGCGTCCGGGGCGACGACGTGTGGCTCATGACCGCCCTCTTCCCCCTTAGCACTAGCCACTGGGACGGCGGACCGCGGAAGCCGTCGTCCTACATAGCGAGGCTCCGTAGGTTGTCGAGCGGCGCGCCTTCGCGCTGCCCCATAGGTAGCTCGATCCTCATCGATCGATCGCTAGGATCAACTAGCTAACCTGTCGCGTCGCCAATTGTGACAGTGCGTAGGACGGCGGGTCGTTTTTAGCCGGTAAGAATCCGGCATAACCGTGACTTACGCGGCGTCCCGGTATCCTATGAGGATTTTTTTTCGTCTCGAGAAAAAAAAAGGTGGCTGGTCACGTATGGGTGTATTTGTGTAGTGTGCATGTATAGGTTACGTGACCTGCAAAGCGACGCGGAGACTGCTCTCGGCGACGCCGGTCTGCCGGTATCCACTCCAAGGAGGTATTTCTGTACCCATGCACAGAATGTTCAAAAAACTAAGGCACACGTGGGCCTGAGTGAACTCTGGACGCGTCATCCTACCGCGCTTCGTCTGTTCGAGAAAGGGTGGCAACTATTCGGTTCTTAACGCGCTGACTTCACCAAACGTAATTACAATACCAATAAACTGCTTGGAAACTACACTTTTCACCAAAAAACACGAGGCTGGCCACTTTTTTGTGGCTCCAACGACGCCTCTTGAAGAGATAGTAGTCAAAGATTAAATATGTTTTAGCTGCATAAGTTATGAAACGGTGCAAGCGGCGCCCTCTAATGCATGCAGACCGACTTCACGCCGCTTTTCGATAGTTAGCGAGTTAGTACCGCAAAAAGCTTACAGATGGCGCAAACACACTAACATACACTCAAAATACATTACGCGCACTCATCTCGCATATAGAATATGATTACGTGTTTGTGTATCGCTGACAATTATGTCAAACATCATAAGGTTACATTAAAAAAGTTTTATATTGTCAAAAATAATGTCAAAAAATTTATATATTTTAGAATCATGTCTATTTTTAAGAAATAATGATAACCTCTTTGCTCGGGCCAACCCAGATCGTTTTAGGGATAAATTTCAGATTCCAGTTCATGAAACCAAATTTTTTAATAAAAACATCGGTGTTGTGGCTATCAAAATATATAATAAGTTACCTCAGATGTACGAAAATGCCATAACATCAACATATTTTAAGAAAAATTGAATGACTTTTTAATTATTAAGACATTTTATAATATCAAAGATTTTTTTTTCCAATTAAGCTTTATATACATATACGATATATTATCGACATTATTGTAACTATTCTAATTGTACTGTATTGTATTGCATGCCACATAGACATTGAATTGCAATAAAGAATTTTGAATTTTGAATTTTAAAATCACTAAGGAGGTTCCATCAGAAAACAAATTATGGTATTAATCTTTCGTGAAAATTTCTGATTTTATACGTTACTTTACTAACTTATTTCTTTCATAAAAGCCTTTTTCTGGCTATAAAAAACAGAAAAACAAAAGAATTATCGAAATTGGACTAGCCGTGATCCACAGCAGGTACAGTTAAGAGTTCGTTATAAAAATGAAAGTAACTTGCTTAATTGTTCTTTCTAATCTATGATTGTGTTTTTTAGTGAAGGAAAACATTGTGAGGAAACCTGCACATCCCGGTAGTAATTCTAGAGCCCGCGGTGGAGCAGCTGTGGGATACTCATACATATATATGTGTTACGAATTCGTGTACGTTTTAATGTAATATTATTTATATGCGTGCTTTCCAGTTAGTTTTATGTACAGTTAAGATAAATATAACGCCATCTAGTTTGGTTGTGCTTACTAAAGTCTAATGTAGCGCCATCTAGCTTAGTTTTGTTTACACTACAGATGAATATAATGCCATTGTTCAATGTTTTTTTAATATAAAATATAGATTTAGCGCCATCTAATTTAACTTTGAGTACATTAAAGATGGATGTAGCCATATTTAGTTTGGTGTGCATTAAAGATCAATAGAACACCATATAGTTTAGTTGTGCTTACTAAAGACGAATGTAGCGCTATCTAGCGTAGTTTTGTGTGCACTACAGATGAATTTAAAGCCATTTTTATATACTGCTAGATAAAACCGCGTCTAAAACTTCGTCTGTGTGGAATGTTTTTAGGTAGCATTATAAATTAATGATGGCAAATTGTTTCACAAATAAGAAACATACGTATAACACCCCCGCAACCTTCCTTGCGGGTGAAATTTCTAGAAATCCGTTCTTAGCTGACCTCTACTCGGCAAAAGGAATATTCCTACCAAATTTTATCAAGATGCTGAGTATCTATTGACTAATAGATACCTGGATATATCTTATATTATTATCTAGTTTATTTTTGTGTACACTAAATATGGATGTGGTGCAATTTAGTTGTCGAATAAAGGTGAATGCGGTGCCATCTTTGGAGTACCGCTGATAAGTGTAAGAATTATATAATAAGAATATTATATTATATAATAATAATAAGAAATTAAATATTATACCTAGTTTTTATAGCATCAGCGGTTCTATACTTGAAACTGTGGATTCTATTCGCGATCTGGGCGTAATACTTGATAAGAAATGGCGTTTTCACATAAACATTAAAAAAATCTTTATTAATGCATTTTTATTCTACGTAACTGCAAAGACTAAAAATCCTTGGACTAAAGTTATTTTATATGTCGGGGAATAAGAGAGAACGGAGAAGCATAAAGCACAGGGGCGTAGGGTTCTCGGCCGACATCGTCATTAATGGGATCCATTATTTAATTTCTTATACCGTGGGCGTTCGTGGGTAATGTTGGTGCAATCAAACACTTTGTTAATTAACTCGGATTATAATGTTCAATCACTTAATGTTCCTGATATCAATTTACACAAACTCTTTAACAATGATAGCTAGGAACGCGATAGTTTCAATAGTCGACTGATCCGGTAGACCGCCACTCGAGAACTGCCGAGAGACGCGCCGGACTGCCACTTATTGACTCTGCCCCCACGCCGATACACAGATGGTGCCAGCGTTCCACAGACTATTACACACGGACCAGCGATCCACATACTCTTACACTCCCCGACATATAAAATTCTTTCGTAAGATTTGGTTTAGAATATGGGAGCGTCGCTTGGAGTCCACATTATAAAGTACACATTAAGCACATAGAAAGAGTTCAAAAACGATTTGTCTGGCATTTGTCATATAGTGTAAATATGGCAAAAATATTACCATACTATTATGATCGTCCAAAATTTTTCAAAATGCAATCTCTTAGCAATCGAAGACAGTTGTTAGATATCACGTTCTTTTTTAAACTTATTAATGGGATCCAAAATTAATTTTCATTTACCGAACAGACTCCCACGCAAAAATACTTTTAATATCTCCACCTCACGTACGCCACGCACGAACCTAGGACAGTTTGCACCAATCAACAAATTAGTAAATAGATATAACACTTTACATAATGACAATAGCTGATATATTTGGGGACACACTACCAATATTTAAAATGAAGCTTGCACTTAGTTTAGATTAGGTCTTATAATGAAATATATTTTCTTTTTATATTATTTTCACTTTGTAAAAGTTGTTGTTTCCTTTAATTAGAATATTACTCACCTTGTGTTATTGTGTTATTATAGGTTTAATGAGAATGAAAGCAGCGAAGGAGATATGCAAGGACAGTGGCNTGAAAGTTGGAAGGGAATGAGGCGTGATGCTATGTATGTATGTATGTATGAGATGAGAGCGTTGAGTAGCATGAGTGGATTAAAACTGAGTGACAGAGTAAGAAATAGTGTCATAAGAGAACGTTTTGATAGAGAGAGAATGATTGAAAGGAGACTGACAAAAAGGATTTGAGTCAAGAGTGAATGCGAAAGTTGGAAGGGGAAGACCAAGGCGAACGTTCCTGGACCAAATCCAGGACATTTTAAATAACGGCCAGGTCAAGAGTACTCTAAACCGACGAACTTGTATGAAAGGTTTAATGAGAATGAAAGAAGCGAAGGAGATATGCAAGGATCGTGGCAAGTGGAAGGATGTTGTCTCTGCCTACCCCTATGGGAATGAGGCGTGATGCTATGTTTGTATGTATGTTGTGTTATTGTAACTATATTTCTTTTTTACCATGTGTCTAGTAATAAGTTCTGTTGGAAACCTAATAAATAAAGTAATAAACCTTATCTCACCCGATTTCATATGATGATGCAGTATAAAATACTAGTGAGTTCATCGAAAATCGATGATGGGGTAGCAAGCCATTGACAAAGACGAAGTGACCGTTAAAAAGTTTAAGTCGCTTTTGAGATCTACATCTTTACCAAAATCCTACAATAATTTTCTATAATTTCTCCGATATTTTAATAGTTATTTTGCTATTCACGGCGGAGACTAATCCAAAAATCTGTTATCATTAAAATAGATAAACTCTTAAAAATTAAATCAAGCTATTTTGATCAGATACGAATGATTCTTGAAAAGAGTTACAACATATATAGTAGTGGAAAAAATTAAACGAATAAAATAATTATTAATGATTTTTCAAATGACTATCTTTTGTAAAAATAGTTGTATCGGTGTTAAATAAAAAGCAATTTGAGACTTAGTTTTCAACATCTTGCGAATTTTTTTGAAGGTAAAATAGAGGTATTAATCGCGTGATTAGCGTCACGAATATATGCAGCGTTTTAAAGCTTATTCGTTGGAAGTTAGACAGTTTTAATATTTGTATATAACATGTGGCATTTTAATTTGCCATTCGTCATGTACAATACTATTTTTCTGAAAATAAAAATGTTCTTTGTATCCACTGAGAGGACTAATAGCTATTAAATAGTTAATGAGTTACTTAAATAGTTAGTGTTTTGTGTACACGTGCTCATTTCAATGCTAATTATGCTCCTTAATAATTTTAATAAATTGCTTTGTTCATTTGTTTCCTTAACCCTATTAATTTTTGTAATCGACTTTAAACACATTTACCAAATTTAATTTAAGGAAATTATAGATCTTTAATAAAACAAACATAATATTGTGAATTTGAATCGAATCGATAAAACGATTCTCAGCAATATCTTCGTATGAAAAAACGAAGCGTCGTTTTATCGACTCTCTGCGCTATAATTATAATTATATATATATCCACTGCGGATAGGCAGGCATAGTACACAAGTGTACTCTCTATTCCTTCACTCTCATAGTCCGTGACGAATGACGAGAATCCGACACGACCGGAGAGAGACCGGGCGCAGGACCGACGGCTTAACGTGCTCTCCGAGGCACGGGGGTGGATTACACCGCCAACTTCCCAACTTCGGGCAAATATTGAAAAAGTGACGTCGCATTTCCTCGATACCCTCAGACGTAAGGAAAGATACATGCTGATGTGAATTTATGTCAGTGTGCATGACTTTAATGCGTCTATTAGGTCTTGGCGATTCATATCCAATATTAAGAACGCTTGCTGAATAACAATTCAATCTATATATTGTATAAAAAAGTAAAAAGTAAGTAGCAGCCCTTTAAGGTCCCACTGCTGGGCACAGGCCTCCTCACTCCGAGGAGCGAGGGTTTTTAGAGCATAGACCCACCACGCTGCTCCACTGCGGATTGGCAGGCATAGTACACAAGTGCACTCTCTATTCCTTCACTCTCATAGTCCGATGTGACGGGAATCCGACACGACCGGAGAGAGATCAGGCGCAGGACCGACGGCTTAACGTGCTCTCCGAGGCACGGGGGTGGATCACACCGCCAACTTCCCAACTTCGGGCAAATATTGAGAAAATCTTAATAGAAAACTCAATATTGATTTTTGAATTGGCCCGACCCGGGACTCGAACCCAGGACCTCATGTCTGTAGTCGAACATGCTAACCACTAGACCAATGAGGCAGTTCTGTGGAACGCTGGCGCCATCTGTCTATCGGCGTGGGGCAGAGTCAATGGTGACAATCAGGCCGGCGTCTCTCGGTAGTCCTCGAGTGGCGGTCCGCCGTAGAGGTCGACTATTGAAATTGTCGCGTTCCTAGCTATTATTGTTAATGAGCTTGAGTAAATTGATATCGGGAGCATTAAGTGATTCAACATTAAAATCCCAGTTAATTAACAAAGTGTTTGATTGCACCAACATTACCCACGAACGCCCACAGTATAAGAAATAAATAACGATGTCGGCGGGGAACCCTAAGCCTCTGTGCTATATGCTTCTCCGTTCTCCCTTATTCTCCGACATATATATATGTACAAATTTAAAAATCGGAATTCATATTTGTTATTTAATATAAACAGCTTTTCACTAAATTCATTTGAAATTAAATAAGTTAATTTATCTCAGTCTTTTTGGAGCGGGTTCACTTTAAAAAAAAAGACTAAGAATTACACAGGGGGCAATTAAAAGTGTGTGTGTGTACATATATGTCGGAGTGCAGTAGCCTGTGGAACGCTGGCGCCATCTATTGGCGTGGGGCAGAGTCAATGGTGACAAACAGGCCGGCATCTCTCAGTAGTTCTCGAGTGGCGGTCCGCCGGAGCGGTCGACTATTAAAACTGTCGCGTCCCTAGCTATTATTATTAATGAGTTTGTGTAAATTGATATCAGGAACATTAAGTGATTGAATGTTTGCTTTTGTTTAAGCATGTTTGGTTTAAGCCAATTGCGTATTGAGTTATATCAAAGCATAGTCGGGATAAGTTAGTTTTGAAATAACTCTACATATCAGTAATGGAGGTACTTTCTTTTAATGTCTACCCTTATTTCTACTAAATATGAATACATTTTTGGCGAGGTCTTATTTAGATTCCTATGATGCTTTCGCTGGTTCCTCTTTGGGTGGAGCCTCGGCTGTATTCTGCAGCTCTTTGGGCGAAGCCTCGGCTGCCTGCTGTAGCTCTTCAGGCAGCTCCTCGTCGTCTTTGTCGTAGAGCTCGGGATATTGAGCCATGCATTCTTGCATTTGGCTGAATTTCTCATAACAGTCGCTGCCCTTTGGGTCTGCTTCGCTGAAAGAGGTTACAGAGAAAATTCCAGATTTTTACAGCTGGTATTTATATTATATACGTTATCTATGTATGGGATGAGCAGTAATCTGATTCAAGCATTGAAGTCTCTATGAAGATTCTAGTGCTTGTGTCAGAATAAACGGGGTGAAAGCGCAGTGGTTTCCTGTCGAAAGAGGGGTTTGCCAAGGATGTGTTGCGTTACCATGGCTGTTCAACCTATTCATGGTTAACTGTTTGACAGATTTAAAAGAAAGTATGTATGGGTTGGGGTGTAAGGGAGAAACGCGTCCCAATCCGTTTCCCCAAATGCCAACCTCACCTGCACGCGGTGCACCCTGCTTTTACCGACGAGGCTCTGGCGACCGACAAATGGCGGTATAACCATTCTCTATAGCTGACATAAATGCCACAGACCGATAACGGGCAGCAGCGTTATCGGTGCGAGAGGATCAGCACTGCGATCACCAACCCGCCTGCCAAGCGTGGTGATTATTGGCACAACCACGAAATGATTGAGACAAGGCAGCAACGGCCCCCAGTCCCCGGCAGCCCCGCTATTCCTAGCTCTGGCAGCGGTTACGGTAACGGCGGGGCAGGGGGTGCTAANGTGCCAACACTTATGTATGGTAGTGAAAGTTGGGTATGGCAGAAGAATCACAAAAGTAAAATAAATGCGGTAGAGATGAGAGCGTTGAGAAGCATGAGTGGATTAAAACTGAGTGACAGAGTAAGAAATAGTGTGATAAGAGAACGCTGTGGTATAAAAGAAGACGTAGTGACTAAAATTGAGAAAGGTATGCTTAGATGGTTTGGGCATGTGGAGAGAATGAATGAAAGGAGATGGACAAAAAGGATTTATGAGTCAAGAGTGAATGCGAAAGTTGGAAGGAAAAGACCAAGGCGAATGTTTCTGGACCAAATCCAGGACATTTTAAGTAACGGCCAGGTCAAGAGTACTTTAAACTTGTATGAAAGGTTAATTAAAGGTTAACTACGACGAACTTGTATGAAAGGTTTAATGAAAATGAAAGAAGCAAAGGACTTATGCAAGGATTGTGGCAAGTGAAGGACATTGTCTTTGCCTACCCCTTTGGGAATGAGGCGTGATGCTATGTATGTATGTACAAAGCAGATTGAGATTCTATGAGATAATCCACATTATAT
The DNA here is from genome assembly GCA_015832385.1 of Elymnias hypermnestra. Classification (NCBI taxonomy): domain Eukaryota; kingdom Metazoa; phylum Arthropoda; class Insecta; order Lepidoptera; family Nymphalidae; genus Elymnias; species Elymnias hypermnestra. The sequence continues at coordinate 857,547 of JACTOM010000939.1, forward strand.
TTATTGATTCCTGTTATATATTATAATTAAGTTATTTTGTATTATGCTCATTCTTATGATACCTTAAGCTTTGCTTTCTATATTGAACAGAAAATATATTTTTTTCATATAATTATAGTAAGATCTATCAGCACATACCTATAGTGAAAGCAGGAGAAGGCATCCCTGAACTCTGAGCCGCAGGGTCCAGTAGCCATTCCACCGAGGCAAGGGCAACCCCAATTGATGGACCCATCTGGTAGTATCAACCCAGGTGCAGGCTCAGCTGGAGGTAACACCACTGTACTGGGCTTCTCCAGCTCCTCGCGATCTGCCACTATCAGCACATGGCCATCTCCTATTGTCCATTCCCTCCTTCCTTTGTTTTCGCTCATATCCTTACACCAACGCTTGTAACGATGGTGCTTCACCTATTACTCGCAAACCCCTAGGGCTTAAGGCTACAGCAGCTCTAAATTTCCGTAAATGTGTAGCCTGTACTCTCACTGTGACAAGCGAAGGTGTCCGAGAAGAATCTACATGTAAGATATCAACACGTACTCCAGAGCACTCTCCAAAAAGCTCTTGAGTTGCCTGCTGCAACACCTGCTGAGCTGTTAAGTCTGGTCTCCCTGCAGAGTTTCTGAAATTCATAAAGAGATCACTTGCACTATTGACATGAATCTAGCCAAGGAATATTTACTTACTTCTGACAGCTTAGTGCATAGCAGTGATCTCACATAATGGAAAAGGATGATACAGTTTAAGGTCTTCAGCCATGAGAATAGAGGGAACAAGAGTTAGTCAAAGATATGATAACATGCTAAGATGAAAAGAGGTCGTTTTTTTAATATCAAAATGTTTTCTGTTTCTCTAAAGCCTTCGTTAATTTCCTTATGCGTTTCTGTAGTTTTTAATATATGGCAAATAGACGGGGGCGGCGGAAACCTTAGGTAGCTCCTATCACATATTTTCTTTCTGAATCTCATTTAATTAAAAAATTAGGTTTCTGGTGATGTTTTCAGAAGGTATTTATAAGAGATCAATTTCACACAAAGAAACTATCTATATATCGCTATAACTATTTCATATACCATTTAAAATAAGTGGGAACCATATACAAAATCGGATATATTATGTGAAACTCTGTAAACTGTGTACTGAGTAAAAGTACACATTACTAACCTATTCAAACATGTATTTGTAATTCATTTGCAAAAAGGTATAAAGTTATGCAATATTAAGTGTACTCACAAATCGACTTCCAAATTTAAATAAAAATAGCGGTTGCTCATTCCATTTGTTTCTCTGTAGACATATGATGAATTAAGAAAGAGTTTTTTATTAATAACTGTTCACTTCAAGTTACTAGAAAGATCAATTTTCAATTAAATACATAAGCTAAGTTCAGGTTTTAACAATTTGAGGTTATGTTGTTAATCGGGAAACCGAAGTCCTCCTTGGTTTTGACAAACGAAGACTGAGACTGACATTTGACATAATTTTTTTTTTATTTAGTAAAGGCAAAGATGACAGTCAATTGACTTTACTTAGTTGCCAGTTTTATACATATTTGATATCAGTGACATTTAATTAAACTAATTGTATCTTGTGAGCTGTATAAATACATTTATATCAATCAATCTTTACATGTTTTTCTTATTTAGTTCGTGTCAAAATTGGTAATGGTGTTGTTTCACAGCGACATCTGAGAAAACTTCTAAATAACTTCTCTACTTTGCAACTAGGTGGAGTTAAACAATTTTATTAAAATACATATTAAGTTACTGAACCCAGCTCCTTTCTTCGTTGATAATTATAAATTCTGAGTAATAAATTTTCTTTAACTTTATTTTAACTGTATATTGGTTGAAAAATATATCTTGTATCACCTTCTATATAATATGAATATAAGAATAAGACTAAATTAATATTAAATTTTATTTTCAATTGTAGGAGCTCTCTTTTCTTTCACACATGAACCAAACTTGTGTTTATTCTGTTGTCTATATTATCTAAAAGCAAACAAAAAATGTGTGGGTGTTTTACGAACACGATCGTTTGTTTTGCGTGAATATATCTTGTAATGAGTTATGGTTTTTTATATAAAACAGGTGTTACAGTCATCACTTAACGTAATAAATTCATTGCCCCTTCGCTATGAAGTGTTGTAATTAAATTTCAGATCAAACCGAATCCCCCGATTTTGTTGTCATTTTTTTTATTTTCACCTCCCTATGGGTGCGATTTTAAATACGTATTCACGTCAAAAACACGTCTGGTACGTTGAAAAAAAAAAACGTTAAGTACTTAAAAAATAGTTTCTAGAGGAGGATCGGGTTTTTTTCTTTTTTTTTTCAAGATGGAAGAGTAAAAATGGCGAACGCGCCAAAAATAAAATAAAATATAACTCATTAACATGAAGATACAGCGAAGTTGTTAAGACACTAATAAACGTTTGTAAGACTTTAAAATAATGTTAGAGCTTTAATTGAAGTGCTCCAAGGACAATGGAAAATTACTTCAACATTAACACAGAAAACACGTCGTTGGCGGAATAATAGGGCCTGATTGGCACCAATAAAAGCCATAAATTAAAGAAGAAGAAGAAGAAGAGGATGATCGGCGTAATAAATATTTTTTTCATAGAATACTAGATAGGTTTTATGTTCGTGGCCTCAATTGATCTCGAATGTATTCCCTATCAGTTGACTGTGTACACGTCTGCTTGAAATTGCAACGCTATCGGCGTGTCCTCCGATATGTACGTATACATATGTATTGACATTGATTGATTGAAGTTTCACGGTTAGCAAAATGCAAAGCCGAAACAAATTTCGAGAATATAATGCAAGTGTGCCGCTGTATAAGTGCAGGTACTTATACAGGAGCAATGGCGTGAATTGGGTACAGATGTAATTCTTTGCCTTTACAGGATTTTGTAATAACATTGATGACGATGTTTTCTTTTGAAAAGAATAATCAAGCACGTAATCATTTATGAAAGGAGAAACTTAACGGTGGCTTATTTTAAATATGTGACCTATTTTTCTATATTTATAATTGTATATAAGTGGATAGGTTAACTGTTGTGTATCTAAACTTAGTAGTTAGTCTATGATTAGATATATATATATAAAACAGATATCCAGGTATCTATTGACTCATCACGTTATCTCTAGAACCATAAGACGTAGAGACTTGAAATTTGGTTGGATTATTCCTTTTCACAAGTAGAAGTCAGCTAAGAACGGATTTTACGAACTTCCACCCGCAAGGGGGGTTACAGGGGTGTTAACTTTTGACTCATCACATAAAGCGTAGAGACTTGAAATTTGGTAGGAATATTACTTTTGCCGAGTAAAGGTCAGCTAAGAACGGATTTTACGAAATTGATTGATATTTGGTACAGTGATAATCTCGAGCCTGAAAAAGGACTGTAAGCTCTTTGCAGTAATACACAGAAAATTACTCATTGAAGTATTTATACGTGTTTTTATTTGTAAACCAATTTGCCTAAATTAAATAAAATGCTACCCATTGAAACCTTTGAAAAAAAAATTAACGCAGACGAAGTCGCGGGTTCAGCGTGTAGTATATATATATCAATAAAAATATGTTATATCCGATGTCATATAGGTCAAAGTTTGCCTCGTAAAGTGTTATTGTTCGCAACTTTTGTCAAATAGGGCTTTTGTTTATTCGATATAGAGTTTTTGTTAAAGAATTTTGCTCGTATTGAAATAGATAGACACGTATATACCTACATATAGAAAAGGAGGGTAGTTAGATAAATAAAGGCTAAATATGATGTAAATAATAATATTGAATTGAATAATAAAGACACGCCCACGACGCGCTTACTTGCTAAAACATTAACGTTTGTCAGCCGCATTTGCTTAATATAGATTAATTCTCCGATCCCTTGGCAACGGAAAGCCAAATACCTAGAAGTCACCCTAGATGCGTGCATGCACTTCACCGAACACATTCGCATCGTCCGTGGCAGGGCAGCGTTAGTGCTGAGTCGCTTCAATCCCATGATCTGCAGGAAGAGTAAATTGTCTCTGCGCCTCAAGGTGACACTCTACAAAACTTGCATCCGCCCGCTCTTATGCGAGCGTAGTGCTCGCTGACGTTCCTGCACGCCGGTTCGACTCCAGAAGCTGCAGAACAAATTCATGCGCATAGCCACGGTCGCCCGCTGGTTCATGCGCAACGTCGATCTCCAAAGAGATCTGGACCTCGCAACGGTCAACAACTATTTTAAAACGCTCTCAGTTACCCCAACCCTCTCATTAGAAATGCTGCCTCTTATGGGATTAGGCTAAACATCCCGCCTAGGAAGAGGCGGCCCAAACACGTCCTTGACGACCCAGACGACCAGATCACAATTGACAACGTCCCGTACACAATCACACACACACAGCGTCGTCGCCGGCGAAGGCGAGGTTCCCGCTATCTGATGCTAACCGCGGACCGATAGACGTCAAGACAAAGGAGCTGCCCGATTGTCCTTTTCAGCAGCAGCAAACGTTGCTCTAAGCCTAGGTCCGAGCCTCGCAGGAGCAACGTTTCCCCCACGACGCAGCAGGCCCTCGGCAGAGCTTCTGCGCTCGCCACCCCTCTCGGTTACGCTGTCAAAGCCAGTAAGGCTAACAGCAACTACACACTTCGAAAAAAAAAGGTGCTAATTTATACCATGCTTCGAATAATACATTTCAATTAGCAAGTTAGTGTACTGCCGAAGAGATAATATAGCTGGTAGTAGTCGTCGAAACAGCTTACAGGTATATAAGTAGATCTCTGAGAAACCAGTAATCATTAATTCAATGCAGAAAAAAATGTAGTTATTAGCTGATTTTTGAGGGGGTTCCATCATTTAATTGCCCTTATCCCACTAGGTGGGGTTGGCACATCATGTTTCCTTTCGCCACTTCACTCTATCCGCTGTTATATCTACATTCTCACCCCTTACAAACATATCTTCTTTCATCCACACTTTTTTTGGTCGCCCTCTCCGCTCCTCACTTCTCATGACCTGCCCATACTAGGATAGCCTTCAATATGTTATCTTTATTTTATGACAGGCTAATATTAACCGTAAGACAAAATTGTGGCCCCTAACTCTGTCTCCGCGTCATTATGTCCCACATTCTACTGTTCTATATACGGCCCTTTCAAAATGAGGTCAGACTTCCTAAAAGATATATTGAACACGCTAACTAATTTATTTATAAGAATCGATAACTCTCAAATCTGAGTGCTAACAGAAATAAATATTTAAAATAACTAGCTGACCCGGCAAGCTTCGTACCGCCTTCGAATCAATGAATAAAAAAGCCGAATGATAATTGTATGTTTTAACTTTTGTAAAAAATGTGGTCAAAATTTAACCGGAAATAACTAACGTAATCAAAAAAAAAATCGTCGTTCACGCCCCGATTCTCGCTAAAGTACATCAAATGTTATAATTGCTTAACGGCTTAACGTGCTCTCCGAGGCACGGGGGTGGATCACACCGCCAGCTTCCCAACTTTGGGCAAATATTGAGAAAGTCGAACATGCTAACCACTAGACCAATGAGGCAGTTATTTACGTATATAAGTAACAATGTAGGAATATAATACTTATATATCCATTTATATAACTTATTATTATATATTAAATATATGATATTCATTTAAATAAGCGTCGGATTTAATCTCATCTCGGGGGGGGGGGGGGGGGGG
>JACTOM010000939.1:863271-995725 GCA_015832385.1 Elymnias hypermnestra
GGGGGGGGGCAATTAGCCTGATACCGATGATGTCCGTAGAATAAGGGATCAGATCTGCAACTTCTCTCTTAATCCACGAGTCAGGTTTTGTGGATAGCTTACCCCAAGTACAAAAACACTGTCTGTAATGCTTAAAGTTATTGCTATTGGTACTTCTCGATTAAATGGGTCGAAAATTAAGTTTTTTGACTTAATTAAATATCGCCTTGCATCTGCCTGTTGAATACAATGTTTTGTATTAATATATTGGTGGCGCAGTTTCATAATGAAGAGATATAGCATACAGTGATTTTGGTAAATATCTTGGAGGTATAATCCCACTTAAATTTACGCAATGGAACGTATTAACGGTTGTCCCAAGTTCTATTAGTATTAGTTAGAGGCTATTTTCAGTCAAATATATTTTATAATACGTCTAGGTTTTTCTGATGACGCATTGTTTTACGGATTTCAGCAAGGGATAACTAATATATCTGTTATTTGCTATTTTAGTGATTAAATAACAAATAACGAAAATAACTGGTATCCAAAAGAGTGTTATTATGTTAATTGTAGTATTGTCAATATTTTTATAGAAAAATGAGCGAGTAATTTTATAATTTCAACAAGAAAAGTCGCTGTGTGATAGTGATATAATTGTATTTAATGTATAACATTTAATTGAGAGCAATGACAATTCATGGTACACAACTCTGGAGGGATTATATTTGTTAAAGATTGCCATTGTCATTTGATGTATATTAAGAAAATTGAGGGGCGATTTTAATAATACGTTATAACGTATTTCATTCGTTACTTGTTTTGCTACAAGATTATGAAATAAAATCCTATTAAGATTTCTAAGAAACAAATTGAGAGCAGTAAAAATAATGACAGTNTTTTAGGAAGAAAAGTGAATGCACCTCATATAACTTAAGAAATAGAAATAAAATTGCTGTAAATTCTAGTAGGCTACATAAAATTGACTAGTCGTTCAAGGGTAACTGTATACGTTTCTACAACAAGCTCCCAGGAGAAGTTACAAAGATGTCTCTTAATAAATTTAAATCTTTTATAAAAAGAAAACTAATTGAAAAATCATTCTATAATTTGAAAGAATACTTAAAAGACAAACAAGCGTGGGAGTGAATGATATGCTCTATATGTATATAGATATACATTTTAATGATGATAACAAANATTCAAGGGTAACTGTATACGTTTCTACAACAAGCTCCCAGAAGAAGTTACAAAGATGTCTCTTAATAAATTTAAATCTTTTATTAAAAGAAAACTAATTAAAAAATCATTCTATAATTTGAAAGAATACTTAAAAGACAAACAAGCGTAGGAGTGAATGAAATGCTCTATATGTATATAGATATAGAATAAATTTAAAATATACATTGTTATGATGATAACAAAAAAAAAACCGTACACCCGACTGGGTTTTTGTGGGCTCTTCTCGCGAAATCAGGGCGCGAAGGAACCCTCGTAACTTTAGATTGTAAGTTTAATGTTATCATCAGTCATTCATTTAAATGATATATAGAAAAAACGATATCTGACGATTCAAAAGTGCTGTAATAGGCCTACTTGAATGAAGATATTTTGACATTGACTTTTGACTAATGAGCCGAAAATTTTATACTATAATAATGGACTTCTCGTAAGTATATACAATACTTACCTTCTTTTCATCAGAACTTTTAAGTACATATTTAAAGAAATCGATGAATTTATAACCAGTGTCTATATGTAGTCTGAAAAAATAACCTTTAAGTTACAATTAACTTGATAAAATATCAGTTATTACACCTATAATAACGTGAGAGTAACAGTTATTAGAAAAAAGCAGTAACTCCCACGTTTAGTTCGAATTGCCGACAGGCTTTCATTCGGAGCTTAAATACATTAAAGTATTTCTATTTTACACTACATTTTTTCTTATCAGGTGAGATTAGAGTCACACTCTTAAAGTATACCGTAGTGACTATTCAATCAGTTAATGCTTAAAGGATATATCCACTTTAATTTATCGACGAATTCACACTCGTTTTATTACGTGTACAGAGATTGAAGCATAATAAATGTTGCTGTCGTGTATAGATTGTAATCTCTAGAGACAAACTAGTATCAATAACTAGAACTAGTAGTTGTCAGCACTGTGAGAGGAAATGCCCATCGCAAAACGAGCAACGTTGTCAAACCGTCGCCAATCTCGACAACGGAAATTACATCGGGCGGTAGAGATTTTAGAGGCTTTAATCGTAGCTCGTTATGTCCTTAAAAGCCTTTAAAGGGTAACTTTATGTTCATGTTTTACCAAATTGCTATAATCTATTATAAAAAAGACTGTATCTTTAATTACAATCAGATGAGATGACGGTGAACTTAACGAATAAACAACAAGTGTCTGTTCGTTATGTTTTTGGTTTTATTTTTAGGTTTTTTTTTAAATTGCTAATTGGTACTGTCTCGTTGATCTAGTGGTTAGCATGTTCGACTACAGGCATGAGGTCCTGGGTTCGAGTCACGGGTCGGGCCAATCCAAAACTGGATATTGAGTTTTCTATTTAAGATTTTCTCAATATTTGCCCGAAGTTGGGAAGTTGGCGGTGTGATCCACCCCCGTGCCTCGGAGAGCACGTTAAGCCGTCGGTCCTGCGCCTGAGCTCTCTCCAGTCGTGTCGGATTCCCGTCAAATCGGACTATGAGAGTGAAGGAATAGAGAGTGCGTGGTGGGTCTATGCTCTAAAAACCCTCGCTCCTCGGAGTGAGGAGGCCTGTGCCCAGCAGTGGGACGTTAATGGGCTGCTACTAATTAAGCGCTTGAATATCATCTCAGCTGATACAAGTGATGATACAGTCTAAGATTATGACTTAGTCAATAATTGTCTAAAACAGATTGATTGGGATGATAAATTTGAAGCCAGTTTAAGTGTTGATGGTGCTCTTTCTGAATTATATTCCATATTACGACAGATTATTAACGAATCTCTCTCACAGAATTTATTAAATAATAAACCCAAAGAAAGAACCAGTAAATTTATACGTAAAGAATATTGAATTAAAGTTGAAGAATGTGCTATTTGAAATCCAAAATTTTTCTGGTCGTAAACAAAAAATAAAATAATAATTTTGCTGATAGTGTGGTAATTAGCTATTGCTGAAGACGTCCATTAGACTCAGACAATACAGAAATTTCAATTTGTTTACCTGCCCTGCCAGAAATTGAATCCATTGTCCTTTTAAGGTGTGAATTCTCGAACCATTGCGTTAACGGGGCTTTCAAAGTTTGTTCATAGTCTGGTATTTTAAGCGATGGCACCAAAAAGTAATAAATTATGGTGGAACGCTCTTTGTTGGAGGATCTATGTTATGGCCAATGTCGAAGTCGCTGTTTGCCACAAAGAGATTCCTGGCGAGTTTGCGGTGGACGGTGAGCGGTTTTTGTGGCGACACAGGACTGATCGGACCTCGGAAAACAAAATGAGAATAGCTTTGTATTTTTCACATATTACGAAATGATCCAAAGACTTGCTTTACTGCCAAAAGTCTCGGTTTGATTTCCGGAAGACCAAATTAAACGATGAAAACCTAATTTATCTAGCTCTGGATTAGAGCTTGGCTTTTCAGTGAATATCGAAAGATTGTACTCTATTACGATGATTTATTGATACCATATGCAGCAATGATGCCCATTGGATGAAACGAAGTCGAAACGTGAGATATTTCTTGTCTCTTTATGGAACGACCTCATTAACGAAATGATTCATATACTTGGCTTTGCTGGTAAAAGTCTCCTTATGGCTTTTCGGCAGAGAAAATTAAAATATGCATTTTTTAATTTTTCTAGCTCTGTATTAGAGTGAGGTTTTTAGTAAGAATCGATAGATTGTACTCCAGTATGATGTATTTTACCATATCCAGTAATGATGTCCATCAGCTGAAGGGCAGACGAATTGTGAGTTATTTCTTCTCTCTTTATGTAACGATCTCGCTAACGAAATGATTCATGTATTTGGCTTTGCTGGTAAAAGTCCTGGTATCGATTTCCGGAGAACGAAATTAAAAGATGTATTTTCTATTTTGTCTAGCTCTGGATTTGAGTTTGGCTTTTCAGCGAGGATCGAAAGATTGTACTCCATTATAATGAAGTATTGATACAATGTCCAGCAATGATATCCATCGGCTGAAACGATGTCGAAACGTGAGAATTTTCTTCTTTCTCTCTCTTTATAGGACGAGCTACCTCTGATGATTTGAGAGGCAAGTCCTTGGATATATTTACAAACCTTGTCAAAGTTACGTCATTGTATAAATTTAATGTATTGTTTGTGGTGTATAATAAAGTGTATTCTCTCTCTCTCTCTCTCCCTCTTTCGCTTCGAGCAGGAATAGCCATATTCAATTTAGGACTAAAGGATTAACGTAGTCTTCAGGACAAAGTTGTAGCCCAACGTTAACTTAACACTTTGACAAAAATTCCAATATCAATTTTTGATTAGCCCAAGTCAGGACTTAAACCCAGGACTTCAATATATATACCAGAACAAGCTGATAGCTGATAATAAACTTAATCGTCCTGATTGAGAGAAATTCGGCGCTTAACTAAATTCTAATCCATATTAACATAAAGAGACAAATTACTCTACAACTTTTATATTTCACACCAAAACTACTTGAATGATTTCAATGAAATTTGGTAAACAGATAATCTAGAGCTTGAGAAAGGACATAGGCTATTTTTTAATACCAAAAAACGGGTTGTAAGTGATGGTATTATCGTCATTTCTAAAGCTGGAAGCTTGAAACTTATTGTTGATTTGATACACATAAATATGTCATCCAAAGTTTGTAGAAGTTTTATCTTCAAGGATGTAAAATAGCAATGCTTACTAATATTATAAATGCGAATATAACTCTATGTTTCTTTCGCACTTTCACGTCAAAACTACTAAACCGATTTAAATGAAATTTGGTGCACAGATAGTCTAGACTCCAGAGAACAAGAAATGAAATAGTTCATTAAAGAAGATGTTTGTGTCTTAAAAACACTATTCACAGCTAGTAGTGGAACAATTTGCCTACTACATAAATAAAGGAAAACTACACCGTGAGAGAAAGTTTTGTAACTATCCCCATAAATTTTTCAAGCGTTGTTATAAAGCCTACAAAAAACTGCAGTCGCTGCAGTATTTTATCGTATATTTATATCCCAACTGGATTGAGAACGTAGCAGAGGAAGCCATTCCTTTCTTTGCTCTAAACCAACAATAGCGACAAAAATATTTGCTTCTGAAATTTCTTCGGGATAGAAACGATTCAAAGGACGCTTTGATCTATGACGAACGATCGCAAGACGCGGACGGATCTGAATAAATATAATATTTCATCGAGTTCCTCCCCCCCTTCCTTCCCTACCCACGCCCATCACCCTGGCATGCACTATAGATGATTTACGAAGCCATCAAAACCAGCTGGGACAAACAAATCTACTTGCTATAACCGCGGCTTTTTTTTACGTATTGATGTGATGATGATACAATCTGAGATGGAAGCATGCTAATTAGGCAAGACAGTTTACCTCTTATGGTTTCTACACAGCATAGTAAGGCAAATAACAGCCCATTAAAGTCCCATTGCTGGGTACAGGCCTCACTAATTTGAGAGAGGGTTTTTAGAACATAGACAAGTGTACACTCTATTCCTTCACTCTCATAGTGCATTGTGACGGAAATCAGACACGACCGGAGAGAGAATCAGCCCAGGACCGACGGTTTAACGTGCTCTTAGAGGCATAGGGGTGAATCACAACGTCAACTTCCCAACTTCGGGCAAATAATGAGAAAATCTAAATAAAAAAACTCAATATTGTCTATCCGTCTCATGTGACTGAATGAATGAATTACTCATCAAATGTTTACTCTAAGCTGATGATCAAGTAATACTTGCGTCATCCGCTAATGGGCTACAGGAGATGCTAAATATTATGAATAAAGATTTGAATGGGAAAGGAATGAAAGTAAATGTAAACAAAACGAAAGTTATGCTTTTTGAACGAGATGAATCTATGATGAATGGCAATATTTTGATAGATGGGGAACAAGTGGAAGAGGTGAAGGAATTTGTATACTTGGGATCTAAATTTACAAAAGATGGAACATGTGAAAGTGATATTGAAAGGAGAGTGAATGCGGTAGAGATGAAAGCGTTGAGAAGTATGAGTGGATTAAAACTGAGTGACAGAGTAAGAAATAAGAGAAAGTTGTGGTATAAAAGAAGACGTAGTGACTAAAATTGAGAAAGGCATGCTTAGATGGTTTAGGCATGTAGAAAGAATGAATGAAAGAAGACTAAAAAAAGGATTTATGAGTCAAGGGTGAATGCGAAAGTTGGAAGGGGAAGACCAAGGCGAACGTCCCTGGACCAAATCCAGGACATTTTAAATTAGAGCCAGGTCAAGTACTCTAAATCGACGAACTTGTGTAAAAGATTTAATGAGAATGAAAGAAGCGAAGGAGATATGCAAGGGCCGTGGCAAGTGGAAGGAATTTGTCTCTGCCTACCCCTATGGGAATGAGGCGTGATGCTATGTATGTCTCATGTCTGTAGTGGAACATGCATGACCAATGAGGCAGTTATACTCAGCATAGTATCGGAACAAAAATCTCATAGCGTATGTCTTGGGCTAGCAGAGGTCCTAGCTTCTATTTCCTGGTAAGCAATTCTCAAACTCAAGGCTTGTGTTTAGCCTGTTCGACTACAGACATGAGGTTCTGGGTCTGGTCGGGCCACTACAAAAATGGATATTGAGTTTTCTATAAAGATTTTCTCAATATTTGTCCAGTGTTCTGTATTTGGCGGTGTGTTTTATCCTCGTGCCTCGGAAAGCATGTTAAGCCGTCACTCCTGCGCCTGATCTCTCAATGCTTGCGGACTTTTTTGTAGACATTAATATGTTCTATAAAACTGTAGAACATTTTTTTGTTCTATCTTCAATAGTTTCCGCAGCGCAGATGGCAGATTTTAAGTGGCTTTTTATTGCACACCATGGGTTACATTAATGGATTTTTATTAGGGATCCCTACTTTTTTGAGAAAGTAATATAGCCTATGTCGCTCAGTGAAAATGCAGCTTTCTAATGGTGAAAATTTTTTTGAAATCGGTATAGTAGTTTTTGTGTGAAAACCTTACAAACACATACAAATACATAAATGTTTCCTCTTTATAATATTAGTTTAGATAGACTTAGTATGACGTCGATCCGGCTTATAAGCTTGGTGTGCTTTGGCATTTATCTTACCTTAAAATGCATTAGTGCTGTGATTCCTGCGGGATTACATCTCACTCGTATACTCGTAAAGACACTTAATTTGATAAAATCTTGTCCTTGGATATTAAAATATGTCGATGTTAGATTACCATTAAGTAAGGTAAGGTAAACAAGTGCACTCTCTATTCCTTCACACTCATGGTGGGATATTTCGGCAATCCGAAGGCAGCGATGAGAAATCAGGTGCAAGACCGACGGTTCAACGTGCTCTTCGAAGCACGTGGCTGAAGCAAACCGCCAACTACACAAAAAAAAATAGCCTTTATTCCTGTTACTTAAAATTAAACTTATTCTAAAAAAATATTTTATTTTAACTTACAATTTTTACAGTTATTATACGTTGATTATTTCTTAGTTCTAGCTGCGGGTAATAGTCGCCTCTGCGGCCTCCCCTTAACATTTCCAGATCTCTCTTTGTCTAGCCCTTTGCATCCAGTTCGTGCCACTTTTTTGGCCTTCCTACTCTTCTTTTATCGTCTCGAGGCAGCCATTCGGTCAGACGCTTAGTCCATTTACTTTTACTCCGGCAAACATGTCCTGCCCATTGCCATTTTAGAAGTCTTATTCTTCTTACAGTATTAACTATTTTCGTTTTGCTTCTTATTGTTGTGTTGTTGATTCGATCCGACAGTTTGATGGCCAGCACACTTCTTTTCATTTTCTGTTAACATATCTCAAGTCTTTCTTCGTCGTCTTTCCTTAATGACCATGTTTGGCAACTGTCTTCTCAAAAAATTTTTTCTTAACTCCTATATTGACAGAGGCGTTTTTCATTATTTCCTTCATTCCCCAATATTTTTTCCAAGCTAGTGTTATCCTTCTTTGAATTTCTTTGCCTGTGTTATTGTGGAATGATACTAGTTGCCCCAAGTATACGTACTCATTCACATACTCTATTTTCTTTTGGTCTACTATTACATCTTGGAGTATTCCATTGGTCATGATCTTTGTTTTTGCCGTATTTAGAGTCAATCTAACTTTCTTACTCTCTATCGCCAGCCAACTACACAACACAAGGCAAATACTGAGAATTTCTTTGAAAACTCAATGTTAAATCATTAGACCAATGAGACAAGCAGTTCTTATGTAGAAAAAAATCATTTTTTTTGCATTTCTTCTGCTTATCTGTGTGTTCGTCTTCAATGCTCACTCAATTGCTTTGAATATAAACAGGACTTTCACTGGAAGATAGTTGGCAAGGTGTTTAATTCAGCTAGTGTGATAATACATTTGTTTTTCATTTTTCATTTGTTTACTCATTCATTTCTTTCTTAGGGATGTTTACATATAAATTATATTTCTAGGGTTGAATTATTAACACATCTAGTATAATGGTGATATTGAAGAACGACTTACAATCCAAAGTTACGAGATTTTCTTTTTGATTATACATACATAGCATCACGCCTCATTCCTATAGAGGTCGGCAGAGACCACGTCCTTCCACTTGCCACGATCCTTGCATATCTCCTTCGCTTCTTTAAATTTCATACAAAATCGTCGGTTCAGAGTACTTTTGACCTGGCCCTTATCAAAAATGTCCTGGATTTGGTCCAGGAACGTTCACCTTGGTCTTCCCCTTGCAACTTTCGCATGAACCCTTGACTCATAAATCCTTTTTTTAGTCTTCTTTCATTCATTCTCTCTACATGCCCAAACCATCTAAGCATGCCTTTCTCAATTTTAGTCACTACGTCTTCTTTTATACCACAACTTTCCCTTATATCTTACTCTGTCACTCAGTTTTAATCCACTCATACTTCTCAACGCCCTCATCTCTACCGCATTTATTTTACATTTATGCTTCTTCTGCCATATCCTATCCATGGGGCTATTCATATAGGCGTCCAGCATTTACCATATTCCCTGCATTCACTCTCCTTTCAATATCACTTTCACATGTTCCATCTTTTGTAAATTTAGATCCGAAGTATACAAATTCTTTTACCTCTTCCACTTGTTCTCCATCTATTATAATATTCCCATTTATCATAAATTCATCTCCTTCAAAAAGCATTTCTTTCGTTTTGTTCACATTCACTTTCATTCTTTTCTTTTTCAAGGCTTCGTTCATAATATTCAACATCTCATATTCGTAGGGGAATGCGCGTTTGAAATCGTCGAACACAACTAGTAAAATATAATTGGAATTGGAATGTTAGCCTAGAAAATTAATAGGACACTAACAAATACAACATTCCAACAAGAAAATGCAGTTGTAAGGTTTCTCTACTTCTAAGTCTTCTGTGACAAAGGTACAAAGTTTTTGCATCACGTGTATATTATAGTTACACGCAATTTTTAATAAAGAAAATTTCTAAATATAATCCGATTTAAATCCGAGTTTTGTAACAACACAGACTGACGAGGTATGAGGGGAATTCGGCTCGTGGGGCTCCGATTGCACATCGCGCAGGATAATTGAATTGAATTCATTTTAATCTGCAGCCCGGATGCTGCGGGGCGAGAATAAACACGACGCCATCAGCCATGAAATCCGGATTACAAATTATTACATACATATTCATAATGCTTTGGTCACGAAAATCAATTTTATGGACTCTTTATGCATTTATCAATTATTTTTGAAGTACTTTATATATGTCGGAGAAGAGTATGAGGTAAGAGAATATGACATAGTCATTAATAGCATCCATAATTTCCATATTGTGTAACGTTGGTGCAATCAAACACTTTATTAATTAACTCAGATTATAATGTTCAATTACTTATTGTTTCCGATTTCAATTGACACATACTCATTAATAGCTAGAAACGTGACAGTGTCAATAGTCGACCGCTCCGGCCGACCGTTACTCGAGAACTACCGAGAGACGCGCCGGACTGCCACTTATTGACTCTGCCCCACGGTGACACCCATTTTGTCAGTGCATTATATATATTTATCTTTCGTATATTAGCGAAAAAAGATCGCGAAGAGATTTTGGGCACGTGAAAGAATTTTATGGAGATAGTGCGTATTTCAGAATCATTTTGTGAGTGCTCTATATATATTTCTCTTATGAATATTAAGGTAAAAAGATCAATAAGTGAATTATTTTTAAACTGTAGCTCAAATGCTGCGGTGCGAAAATAAACACGAAGCCATTAGCTATAAAATCCGAATTACAAATGATAACATACATATTCATAATGATTTGGTCACGAGAAACAATTTTATGGCCTCCCTGTGCATTTCTAAATCATTTTCGGTGTACTTTATATATATTTCTCTTATGTACATTAGCGAAAAAAGATCACTAATCGAATTAGTTTTAAACTGTAGCTCAAATGCTGCGGTGCGAAAATAAACACGAAGCCATTAGCTATAAAATCCGGATTACAAATTATTGCATACATATTAATAATGCTTTGGATTCACTGTGTATTTCTGAATGATTTTCCGAGTGATTTATATATATGTAGAGACTTGTGTACTATGTCTGCCAATTCGAAGTGGAGTAGCGTAGCTATGCTCTAAAAACCCTCTCTCGTAATAAATCTATCTATATATATAAAAGAACTCGTTTTTCTTTGTTATCGATAAACTTGAAAACTGCCGGACCGATCGACATGAGACCATGACCATTCGACATGACATTAATTGTAGAAGGTTTGAGGCTATTCATTTTTTGAATTCCATCAACCCTTTACCATTTTTTTCAAATTTATGTGGACAGTCACACCGGCACAGAGACCGGCAAAATGTCAAACGTCACTTCAATGCTTATAAACGCGTTTCCACACACCCTCCCACGCATTCACCAACGCACTCCTACACATCCACACACGCATCCACCCGCACACTCACACGCATATACCCACGCACTCCCACATATTCACCCAAGCACTCCCACGCATCCACCCACGCACTCCCACGCATCTACCCACGCATCCACAAGGTTGTGTAATGAATTATCAGACCGTTGTCTATAGCAACGGTTTTGTTAATTCATTTCTAGGTTATGTAAGATAATAGCTTAAATGAATGCCATATTGGCATTCATTTATGCTACTATCTTTTATTAAAAAATTATTCATCTTTCATAGGTTATGTAAAGATGTTATTTATTTACGCTATCTGTTGTTTCAAAACAAAAAAGATTCAGTGTGTCATTTAATCGGTTGTGTTTTGTTTAGTATTTGTAAAACTGAAAGCTGCCACATTCCAAATCTTTTTGACAGAACGAAGTCTGTCGAGTCTGCTAGTAACATATATATAAGGCTTACTAGAAATTGTGTGTATCGAATGTAATATCAGAAAATATTTATAGGTACAGTCCA
Source organism: Elymnias hypermnestra (assembly GCA_015832385.1). Taxonomy (NCBI): domain Eukaryota; kingdom Metazoa; phylum Arthropoda; class Insecta; order Lepidoptera; family Nymphalidae; genus Elymnias; species Elymnias hypermnestra. The sequence continues at coordinate 874,874 of JACTOM010000939.1, forward strand.
TTTATGTAGGTGTAAGTTTAATACAGTTGGTAACAACTCGTCACTGCCACGGGTTTATCGGCATAGTTTGAAAGCTTCCCCCCTCGCTCTCCTCTTATCGCGCATTGTGCTCGTATTGAATTGCCATAAAAAGAGATTTTATTGCCCAATGAAATGGAAGCAATGTTCATGGCCTCGTGTAATCTTGCACCTACCCACTCTGGAGTGCGTACACATGGACCAACTCGCTTTAAACGAGTTAGATTTAAATAATATCCAGTTGTTTTCACAGAATTATAACATATTAATACTCTGGACAATTCTATTTCAAATTTTAGTAAAAGGCAAATCAGAAACAGCGTAAATTATTCAAAGGCACCACAAAAATCACTTTAGACGAGTTAGAATTAAATAATATCCAGTTGTTTTCACAGCATTATAACATATTACAATTCTGTTCTAAATTTCAGTAAATGACACAGCAGAATCGGCATAAATGATGCAGTGACGCCAAAACATGTTATCTTACAGGCTACAGGTAACTAGTTAGTTAGAATTAAGGAATTTACAGTTATTTACACAGAATTATGTCATATTATTGCTCTGGACAATTCTGTTTTAAATCTTAGTAAAATGCGAACCAGAAACAGCATAAATGATGCAGTGGCAGCATATAATGTTATATAATAGGCTTAACGCTTGAAACGAGTTAGATTTCAATAATATATACTTATTTTCACAGATTTTTGTCATATCACTACTCTGGACAATTCTGTTTGAAATTTTATTAAAAGGCAATTCAGAAACAGCGTAAATGATGCAGTGGCACCACAAAATGTTACATTATAGACTCATCTCTTTAAACGTGTTAGATTTAAATCATATCCAGCTATTTTCAGAGCATTATGATTTGTTACTGCTCTGTTCAATTCATATGTTCTAAATTTTAATAAATGGCTCAGCAGATTTGGTATAAATGATGCAGTGACACCGAAAAAGATGTCCAGAGTTGTAAACTCTTTACAATTCTGTTCTAAATATTAGTAATAGGCATAGCAGAATTGGAATAAATGATGCATGGGCACCACAAAATATTATGTTATAGGCACATCGCTTTAAAATGTTTAGATTTGAATATAGTCTAGCTATTTTCACAGAATCATGTCATATAACTATTTTGGACAAATCTGTTTTATATGTTAGCAAATGGCTCAACAGAATTCCTATAAATGATGCAGTGGCACCACAAAATGTTATGCCATAGGCTCAATGCTTTAAACAAGTTAAATTTGATAATTATCCAGTTATTTTTACAGCATTATGACATATCAATTCTCCGGACAATTTTATTCTAAATTTTAGTAAATGGCACATCGAAATCCCCATAAATGATGCAGTGGCATCACCAAATGTTATATTATAGGCTCGTCGATTTAAACATGTTCGATTAGGATGTTATCCAGTTATTTTCACAATGTTATGACATTACTAGTTTGGACAATTTTGTAAATGCCACAGCAAAATTGCCATAAATTTTGCAATAAGTAAGTAAGTAGCAGCCCATTAACGTCCCACTGCTGGGCACAGGCCTCCTCACTCCGAGGAGTGAGGGTTTTTAGAGCATAGACCCACCACACTGCTCCAGTGCGGATTGGCAGGCATAGTACACAAGTGCACTCTCTATTCCTTAACTCTCATAGTCCGATGTGACGGCGGAATCCGACACGACCGGAGAGAGATCAGGCGCAGGACCGACGGCTTAACGTGCTCTCCGAGGCACGGGGGTGGATCTTAAGAAAATCTTAATAGAAAACTCAATATTGATATTTGAATTGGCCCGACCCGGGACTCGAACCCAGGACCTCATGTCTGTAGTCGAACATGATAACCACTAGACCAACGAGGCAGTTAAATGTTGCAGTGGCATCACAAAATGTTATGTTATATCCCTATCCCTGACCTAGGGTGCCCACTCCAGCCAGGAGTGCGGGATTCGGTGAGCAAGGAGTCCTCGCAATACCCACTTAAACCCAGCGGAACTCTCTTCATCCATGTATGAGCTACTAGGGGTTCTTCTATCGCATTCATCCCTGGTGAATGTCTTGTTTATTTGTTTCAATATATAAAGGTGTATATAGAGAACCGCTGAACAGTGAACAGTGAGTTGATAGATTAATATTGAACACAACGTTCACAAATCATGGAAATATGAAAATAATATTTCAAAAGGGATTTTCAGTATTTCCACTGAGACTGTTTGTTGCGGTACAGCTTCGTGCACGACATATCCCATTTGTTATAAAATTATTTCGAGTCGAAATTAGATTGTAATTCGAACTAGTTTTACGTAACTTTCTTTTTTTAATCGACTTCAAAAAAAGGGGGAGGTTATCAATTCGTCTGTTTTTTTTAATGTTTGTTACCTCATATCTCCCAACTGGGTTGACAGATCTTGATGATGTTTTTTTAAATGAAAGGGGCTCGTCATAGGGTCCCATTTTTTTTAAAACCAGTTCTGATGATGGCATCCATGAGAAAATTCTTTTTTTATTGGAAAGGATATACTTCAAGGGTTGTTTTGTTATAGTTTGAGTAGGTTCTGATGATGGATTCCATGACAAAGTGACGGAACTCTTCAATTCTTAGGAGCAAATGAACGATACTCGACAGAATCTTCTACAGGCTATCCAGATATTTGAGTTGCCTACTGTAACTTCGGTCTGGTCAAGTGCTAGTCTAGCAATCAATGGATCTCTTCAACGGCTTACAGTAAGGATGCGGTTTAAGGCAGAAAATATAAGTGTCTGTAATCAATTAGCAATGAGCTTATGTTTGTTGCTGCATTGCAACACATTTACTTCAGATTCACTAAAAATCAAAAAATAAATAAAAATTTTAACAAAAAAAGAACCGCCTTCAAAACAGACTTACAAATATATTGACGTTTAATTCAGGTGTCTACTCGATATACAATCTAATCTAATTAGGGTTGAGAATGGTCAGAAAAGGGTGAATTTTCAATACGATACCGCAATCAGTTGCCAAGGTTATTCAAGCGATAAGTGTTTGGATTTGATTTTAGTGGCACACAAAAGCAAAATACACATTGCAACCTACAAAACCTTTATTTAAAGGAGTAACCGTTGAGTTTCTTGCCGGTTTCTTCTTAGTAGAATCAACTTTCCGAACCGATGGTAGATTTGTTACTAACCAATAGACTACTGACGATTCAAAAGTGCTTTTGAGCTTACTCGAATAATCTTTCGATTTAGAAGCCTACTTTAATAAAGAATTTTTTGATTTCCATTTCGAAGTCTATTTGTTTAGTGAATCCTTTGATTTCGACTTCGGAGCTTACTTGATTAATGAATCTTTTGATTTCGATTTCGAAGGCCACTCCAATAAAGAATCTTTTGATTTCGTTTTCGAAGCCCACTTCAATAAAGAACTTTTTGATTTCCATTTCGAAATCTTTTGATTTCGACTTCGGAGCCTACTTGATTAACGAATCTTTTGATTTAGATTTCGAGGCCCAATTCAATAAAGAATCTTTCGATTTCGTTTTCGAAGCGTACTTGATTTATGAATCTTTCGATTTCGATTTAGAAGCCTACTTCAATAAAGAATTTTTTGATTTGTATTTCGATCTCGATTTCGATTTACACTTTGACTTTGATTTTGATCGTCAAGTCTTGGATAGACAGGGTGATGGACAAAAGATTGAAAGACATTTTGGTTCCAGAGAGTTTATTCAATGAAATTATATGATTTAAGAGATCACATATGAAACGCATTAAGTAAGGATTAATAGTGTATACGGCTGTGTAACTTCCAATTATGTGATCATTCTTTTGGAAGATAGAATGGGTATAGTGAATTATCCGTTTTTCCCCCTAATAAAGATGCCGTTGTAAATCTAAAAATAAATAAGTAAATGATAAAACAAGTGTCTCCTTTTTTTTCGCTGGGATATGCTTTTATGCACCGGCTCCGACCATGTGTTCGGAGTGTGGGACTTGGCAAACAAGAAGGCCTCGAAATACCCACTTCATTCATTAATGAAGCACCAGTGGTTCAACTTTCGCATTCATACCTAAGTGTTTCTTGCTGATCAAGTATCTAATCCATTTACTCCTCACAGTTTACCATTTGTCTGTGATATAACCTGATGGTAAGTAATTCATTCATAGATGGATTTCCGCTTAAAGTGTAAAAGGTAATCATGGTTATCATCATAATAAATAAGGGTACCGCAACGCAATGTTGCTTGTGGCACATCCTTGTTGCTAGGGAGGTAATTGGCTACTGCGAAGGCCTCCAGTTATTTTCTGCTAAACAAATTTTAAAATTTGTTTCCTAAATCTGCTTTGCTGGAAGTTGAACTTAGCATCTCTTCCAACGAAGAGTGTTTTTGCACCATTGGACCACCAAGGCCGCCACATGATTTCCTTAACATCAGCTGAAATGTATAGTTACCTCACCAAGGAATCCCCTGGTGCCTCATAGATGAAGACGATTCCGCTGGGTTTTACTAGGTATTGCGAGACCTCCATCAACCCCGATTCCCTGACTCCCCTATACACTTTTTAAGCGTTCAACTGGCGCAAGCGTTCAACTGGCGTTAGCGTTCTTAGAAAGTCATCTTGTCTAAACCCACTGATCGGACGTCTGTCGAAGTTTGTACGTAAATTGCATTTTCCAAGGACAAAAAAATATCCTTGTTTGTTTTTTTATAGAAAGAAATCTCATTCCAAGTATATAACGTATTAAAAAGAATTAATCTACGCTTACCCTAACTTTCGCGCAAGTTGAGCCGCGGTCTGAGCCCGGCTTACAGTTGATTGAGGCGGACGTCCTTCTGCGTCCACTAAACCATAAGCAACTATACAATATTCTGCACAGGCCACGGGAATATCACCCCTTTTACACAGCATTAAGAGTGTTTATTGCGTGTATATGAAACGATCGCTTGTCAGGCAACTTAATTCCTATATAAATGTTGTCATTATTATCCTTATCAAGTTCTGTCTTAACATTAATGAGTTTTGTTGTTTTTGTTACGTTGGGAGTCCGATTGTACACAGATTACAGATGTTATTTATATCAGACGGAGTTAAGAAGAAATTAATTCAAGTCATTTTAAGCCCAGTTTCATTGAAAGTGCCGCGTCCCATAACACAGCTGATCCCGTAAGCAATGTACCTCCAACCAGAGGTAAAGCCGCCTCTGTTTCTAACCCATATAGTAGCTGTGAGCAATTATTACTTTAGCCACGTCCAGTAGACGCAGGTTCATTAAAAGTGCCGCGGTGTCCAATTCACATTGACTATATATAAAGCCGCCTCTGTCTCTAGCTGTGGCTACATGCCACTGAATGCTATCATTGATTTAGCATCACTTACTTAGCGCAGGTTCATTGAAAGTGCTGCGTTCGGCGCCCTCTGTGTCCAATTCACACTCAAACCATATATAAAACCGGTGGTGTTTCTAGCTTATGTAGGCGATGCTAAATCACTGACGTATTTAGCATCGCCTAGTTAGGCCAGGTTCATTGAAAGTGCTTCGACCCTTGTGCAATTAACACCTTAAGTCTAAGTAGAACTGCCTCTGGCTATAAGCCATGTAATGGCCGTGTCGATTCATCAATTTTGCGCCATCTAGTAAGCGCAGGTTTATTAAAAGTGCTGCGACCGGCTCTCTTACCACTGCTCCATAGGTTACGTGGTCTCTATTTCTAGCTTATGTAGCCCCTTAGTGCAATCATTGATTCTATCATCACCTAGATAGCGCGAGTTCATTGAAAGTGCTGCGGCCGGCGTAACCTAATATAGCTACATATAAATATAATGATTACTTTAGTATCCTCTATTAAGAACAGGTTCATTGTAGGTGCCGCAGCCGGCATCCAGGTGAAGCCGTCTTCGTTTTAAGCCCATATAGTGGTCTTATGCAATCATTGCTTAATAGTGCTCTAGTAAGCGCAGGTTCATTGAAAGTGCTGCGGCTGGTAGGTAAATTTCCTTATATTTTTTTGAATGTATGAATGTTTCTCAAGTTACTAGAACTCCTTCACGCCATGACAAGACAACAAACTCAGTTAGGTATACTTTTATAATTAAATTTGATCGTGTCGTTCTTTTAGTGAAAACCTGCTTATATAACCCCTAGGCTATTTCGGCTTATTCGGAATGGAAATAAGTCTATAAAAACGAATGTAAATCCATAAACATCGACACCATTACCATGAAAGTTGGCACATCACGGTCGTGTAGGCTTTTATGCCGTCAATTTGGCACTGTATTGCGATGGAACATAGTTGTTGCAATTTGCTAGAAAGCTGTTTAACATGGTAATACCAAAATATAATATATATCTCGTGGTTAGTTTATAAAATGGCATGGCAGCGTAGCCGAGTCGTTCGCTTTATTAATAAGCCAGAGGTTTATTGAGGCATTCCTCTCAGGCCCCTCAGTTGCAGCTCACAGATATTCTACAGGGGGAGGAGTTGTACGAATCTCCGCCTTCTGTTTTCTGCACCCCTTCGTCGAGGCTGGAGTGTTTCGGCGGCAGTCACCCTCTTATTTTGCCGTGCCTCCATAAGAGAGATGACAGTCTCGCAAAAGAAACCAACCGCTCTCCAGGCCTGCTAACTGGTAAGTATTGCTCCTATAGTACCTGCTAGTGAAAGTTCTTTACCGATCAGCGACGTCATAATGAGTCGCTGAGGTCCCCAAGCGAGACATTTTGCCACAGTGTGGTGGGCTGTGTCTAACGAGGCACCACACTCGTGACATCTGGCCGACGGCTTACATCCAACAGTTTGGTACAGGTATTTGCCGAAGCAACCATGACTGGTAAGCGCCTGTATCAACCTGCAGGAGAGCAATCCGTGCTCTCTACCCAGGCATTTGTCAAGATGAGGGCAGATCGCCCCTACTATGGCCCCGCTTGCTGCTGGGGACCCGAAATCCTCCTTCCATCTTTGGGTCAAGGCTCTGTTAGCTAAAACCTAATAAATAATTTAGGCTAATTATTTTACAAGTAAGGCACGTATGTATAAATGCTTTAATTCGTAGAGTTTCACTTCAAAGCGTGAAACCATAAAAGCGCGAGAGACAGACAGAGATATTTTGACATTTATAATATTAGTAAGGATTGCTATTTTATACCCTTGAGGGTAAAACTTTTTAAACAGTGTATGAAGTATTTATCACAACAGTCTTTTTTTCGCTGGGAAATGTTTTATGCACTGGCCCGGACCGTGTGTCAGGAGTGTGGGACTTGACGAACAAGAAGGCCTCGCAATACCCACTAAAACCCAGCGGAACCCTCTTCATCCATGAATGAAGCACCTTTCGCATTTATCCCTGGTGTCGCGGATGAATCCGACTGAGGATTCTCGACAACGGAAGGACTTACGCTAATAGACGCTGCCATGAGGAAACATCCATTGCAATCTCCCATCTCTCGTTCGTGGGCCTCCTTCAGTGAGATGATCGTGTCACAGAAGAGGGCCACTTCCGCCCAGCATCTCACACTAGAGAACATCGCGCCTACAACGCTATCCAGTGACAGGTCCGCACCAATCAGCGCAACCAAGAGATGACGCTGAGGTCCCCATTCTGCTCAATCTGCCAAAGTATGATATGCCGAGTCGGTGGCAGCACCACACTCATGGCAGGCCGGTGACTCCTCGCAACCAATTCTGTGCAGGGACTTTTCGAAACATCCGTGTCTTGTCAGAACCTACACCAATCTGTAGGTGAGCGACCCGTGCTTCCTGGAAAGCCATTGTTTTAGGTGAGGGCTCCACAGTGGCCACGTCCGCTACTGGAGTCCTAAGATCCTCTATCCATCGTTGGATCAGAGCGCGCTCGGCTCGAGCCCTGATCCTCAGGACCTCATCAGCCCCAACCTGCACATCACGTAGCCACCTTGTGTATCACGGCCGCGAGGACTTCAGCACGAAGCTCCCACGGAGGATCGCCTGCCAGAAGAGACGTCGCTGTCCAGGATGCCGTACGATACCCCCGTATTATCCTGACCGCTATTACCCTCTGGGCTTTGTGTAAAAGAGGGAGATTTGAAACAGTCAGAGTATCGAGCCACACTGGTGTTCCATTCCAAAGCACAATTTCCAACAGAGCGATCCAGGTCCCCCGCCTATAAAATAAGTTTCGAACATGTAGCTCTAAAACTGGTGATATTTTCATCCATTACATCCCTTTTTTGGATTCTAGACTATTTGTGCGTCAAATTTCATTTAAATCAGTTCAGCAGTCTTGGCGTGAAAATGCGACAGACAGACAGAGTTAGTTTCGCATTTATAATATTAGTAAGGATAATGATGTGACGAAATTTTGGCATCTTATTGCAAAGTACACAACAGTATTTGCAAGGGCCTCCGAATAGTTACACACACACACACCCATACACATATATCGATCTTTTTAGGGGGTCGGCCTTACTTTCGTTTAGAGTCTCTTGGGTACCAGTCAGTTACTCTGTATGATCATCTGTTATCTATGACTCTTCAGATATTTTTATAAATTTTATTTATCACTTATTTATACGACAACTGTGGTTCAAAAACTTATTGTTAGTAAATAGGTTAAAAAACTATGTTACTACTTAAAAACTAATAATGATTTTGTCCTCGAAACGAGTTTCCCAATTGAGGACTGTTGTCGTCGTCTCAACCGATGGACGTCCACTACTGGACAAAGGTCTCTCTTAATGAATTCCAATGGGTCCGATATTGCGCCGCTATCCAGCGGCTGCCAGCGACCTGCTTGATGTCATCGGTCCACCTGGTGGGGGGTCTGCCAACGCTGCGTTTTCCAGTGCGAAGCCGCCACTCTAGCACCTTCGGGCCCGAACGTCCATCGGTTGCCGAAGTATGTGCCCTGCCCATTGCCACTTCAGATTTGCAATTCGGTACGTCGGTGACTTTAGTTCTACGGATCTCCTCATTTCTGATTTGATCATGTAGGGAAACCCCGAGCATAGACCTTTCCTGCAATACGCACTGTTCGAAGATCTTAGTCTTCGGGCACTGAGGAATTATGGATGAAAAGATGTCCCGTAGTTTTCCGAACGCTGCTCATCCGGCAGGACTGTTGTACTTAACAGCTATTGCGCGCAGTATGTTATTGCTGCTGCGGCGTACATGCAACATCCAAGCCTACAGTGCGTGCCTGCGTGAACATGGTCGAAGCACGACAGTACCGTGGCAATCGAAATAGCACCCTTAACTCATTATTATTTGGACCAGCAGGGTATTGTAGGCCTTTTGGCTGGTACCACAGGTAATACTGGTACCACAGGCTCGCAGTGCGCCTTTATAAAAAAAGAGTAACCTTTACCATCGAGCAAACTTGTAAGCCACCATATACGTACTGCCAATACCCTGTTTTCCCGTTCTAGATCTTCATCTTCTCTTAGGTTATCCGATATCAAATGCCCCAGGTATTTAAATTTGTACACTCTGTTAAGAGAAGGGAGGACAGCCATGTATGCAAGAGGGCCATAAATGTGATGGTAAGCGGCAGGGCCGGGAGAAGGCGACCAAAAAAAGTGTGGATGAACTGTGTGAAAGAGGATGTGAATGTAGAAATGACAGCGGATAGAGTGAAGTGGCGACCCCACCCAGTGAGATGACTTGCAAATACTAAGTAGCTTTCGTAATGCACTGATTAAAGGAGCCACCAGAACCAAGTCTTCGGCATAGCTTATGTTATTGACAGAGATTCCGTCAATATAGCAGCCAATTGGCATGTTACTGAGTCGTTCAATCAGCTCATTTATTCATCAGATATGGCGTACTTCCACTGGCATGGAAGCAGGCTACTTCCACTTCTGTCTCAGTACGTGTTTCACGACATTTTTAGCTTTTGTCTTACTTCTTAAACTCACGTTGCTCACTCTGTCTTTGACTTTCAGGTTTAAAAAACTTCGTTCGATTCCTCGCTGACATTTTTTGAGCTTTTCTAAGGTGGTTATTGTTATTGGCCAGGTCTAGGTGGTATAAGTCAAACAAGACGTGAGATAGACATCCATTGTTATTGCTTTTAAATTTATCAGCAGATTTCCTTTAAAAACCTTCAGAGCCCAGCATTTATTCCAAGTACATTTTATTCTTATATTTATTTCTTTATCTGTGCAGGATTTGGTCTCTATTTGTCATAATTTTGTCTTGTTTTCTATTGCTTCTTACCCTATATACATACTTTCTCGGGTAAGCTTTCTAGCATGCTGATCAGTTTGCATGGATCTTCTGATAGTATTACTAGATCATCTGCAAAGCGTTGTAGAAGCTGTCAAAAGATAAAATTATTGTATGGTTTTACGAAACCTCACGTTGAAATAGCTGATGCCAGCCATGGGCGCCGACATTGGCTATTCTGCAGATCAGTTATCACTCTACCCCCAATCTGCTGCTGACTGTAATGTGACATTATAGACGGATCAGTTTCGCTGTCAAAATATCATATAATTAAATTTAACAATAATTTCTTAATAACAGATTATTTGAATCTAGTTATATTTAGTAACTGAGCTCGTTTCTTAATAATAGAGATCAAGTTCCCGCCCCCGCGGCGCCAGTTCTCCCCTAATTTGGCTGTCGCAATGGGTCAGAACCCAGAGCGGGCAAAAGTGACGTCGTAATGACATAATCGGCAACTCCGACTCCGACTGTCACGCGATGCCAATCACCTCGTGTGATTGGGATCATGTATATTAATCTCCTAAACACGGTATTTACGAGACAAAAAATCAACAGCAAATTGAAATAAATTACGCATTTAATTTTACTTATGAGATTAATTGAACGCTTTGCGACTCATGCCACAAATTTTAGGGGTCGTCGAGGGCCTTCCTGTGCCCTTCGTATATTAAAATATACTATGTAAAATAAGTGGGTATGGGACGAAACAGATTTTCAGTATCCTGGTCATGTAATGCAGAATGAAAAGTGCCAATTACTCTAATTCATAATACAGAGGAAGACACTAGGGAAGAGATCTCCAGACTTAGTTTAATATAAGCACCAAATCTTTGTTCTGTCTCTCTTTGTCTGGCTTAGAGTGGAGATGGCACCTTAAGAAGTAGTCGCAGACAGATTAGCGTGTAACTGTGTTTGTAACTGATGGTAAGTGATGGTACTGTCTAAGATAGAAACGTGTTAATCTGGCAAGAGAAGAGATTTACCTCTTTTAGTTTCTACTCATCCGCTTTGCTAACAGAGGTGCCGGGTTTGATCCCCAGTAGGGAAAATTTTGGAAATTGGATTTTCTAATTTGTCTCGTTCCCAGCAGTCCAGACCAGCAACGACATACGTACGTAGAAACCATAAGAGGTAAATTGCCTTTTATCAGATTAGCACGCTTCCAATGTATTCTGTATTATCACTTACCATCAGGTTTGATTGTAGTCAAGCACTAACCTGTCAGCATTAAAAAAAACTCAAGATACTTACGGAATATGCAAATTTCCTCACTATGTTTCCTCCACTGAAAAGCATAATGATGGAAAGAACATTTAAGCAGTCTAGTATCTAGCTAGTGACGTAAGTTCCAATCAATTACTCATCATTTCCATATACTTCATTGGTGAAGGTCACGCTGATACGCCTTAATAGCTGCATGGACTAACTGCTTCCATCTGTCTCTATCCTCGGCTTCTTTTAGGACTGTTGGAACTTTGTATCTGGTTATATTCTTTTTTGGTTGAACCAAAGGGTAGGTGACCGACCCCTTCATGCTTTTTCTTCAACCCTTCCTACCATAGCTAATTTATCTGGCTGTCGTCTCGGGATATGCAAGTTTTCTCACTATGTTTCCTCCACTGAAAAGCATAATGATGGATAGGAAAGAACATTCAAGCAGTCTAGTATCTAGCTAGTGACGTAAGTACCAATCAATTACTCATCATTTCCATATACTTCATTGGTGAAGGTCACGCTGATACGCCTTAATAACTGCATGGACTAACTGCTTTCACCTGTCTTTATCCTCGGCTTCTTTTAGGACTGGTGGACCCTTGAATCTGGTTATATTCTTTATTTGGTTGAACCAAAGGGTAGGTGACTGACCGCTTCATGCTTTTTCTTCAACCCTTCCTACCATAACCAGTTTATCTGGATGTCTTCTAGTGATATGACCAAAATAGTGGAGTACACGTTGATAGCAAGTGGCTGTCATATTAAGTTCTGTCAGGATGGATATGTCCTTGCAGCTGTCAAAAAAATAAAATACAATCACATGTTAAATAATTATATTAAGGCCATTGAAGCCAAGCCGGTTTAGCGAAGTAGTTGTCCAAGTTCACACGCCGGCGCTATTGGCTTATTTAAATACAGTACATGTCACGAAAGGTTACCTACATTTCCTTCCGGTATCCTTCCTATTTTGCCTCGTACATTTATGTCATTTGCAATTTGTTTTAAAATGTTCTTCTATAATTCGAAATACAGTTACATATTCATTTTATTTCAATTACAGTGATAATATAAGTGTATGTAACATTTGGTAGGATATTTATTAGTAAATTAACATGTTGAGGAGTACAGTGGCGTAATGGTGCGACATTTGAATCGCTAGCATTGGTGCTGGATTCGTTTTCTAGCACAGTGAAATTAAGAAATTGTTAGCAAAGACCTGCCGTAATAAAATAACTCTAAACCACCAGGATAGGTAGCATATTTCATTTACATAATCTAACTAACAGATAAAGTGACAAGTAGAAATCGCTGTGTGCTAATAAGATAGCTTTTTGTACTATTATTTATTTCATTCTCATACTTAACTTTAGGAGACAGTTTTCCAAGACCTCATGAAGTTTTCAAGTTCCCATCTCTTTGGCAGGACTCTATTTTACTAAACGTAACTTTATGACAAAGTTTTCCACGACCGCTTTAGGTTTCAGACTTCCAAATTTGGCAGACCATCATCTCACTAGAGGTAACTTTAGGACAAAGTTACCCACAAACTCGTCAGGTTTTTAGGCTCCCATCTCTTTGGCAGAGCTTTAACTAACTAGAAGTAACTTTGGGACAAACTTTTTCACGATCTCTTCAGGTTTCAATCTTCCATCCCTTTGACAGAGCTTCATGTCATTAAAAATAACTTTAGGACCAACTTTTTTACGATCTGTTCAGGTTTTCAAGCTTCCATCTCTTTAGCAGCATTTCATCTTACTAGAGGTCACTGGAGGACACATTTACCCACAAACTCGTCAGATTTTCAAGCTTCCATCTCTTTAGCAGTACTTCATCTCACTAGAGGTGACTCGAGGACAAATTGACCCACAAACTCCTCAGATTTTAAAGCTTCCATCTCTTTAGCTGGGCTTCATCTCACTAGAGGTAACTTTAGGACAAAGTTACCCACAAACTCGTCAGTTTTACAAGCTTCCATTTCTTTAGCAGTGCTTCATCTCACAAGAGGTGATTTTAGGACAAAGTTACCCACAAACTCGTCAGATTTTCAAGTTTCCATCTCTTTAGCAGAGCTTTATCTCAATATATATATATATAAGTTTAAAACAAAGTTTTCGACAAATTTGTCGGGTTTTGAAGTTTTCATGATATCGTAACAGCCAGTTGGGTTAACAAAATAGGACTTTCTGTAAATAAAGTCTCCCTACGGTCCCTTGAATCGTTATAACGCAGTGGTGCGTCAATAAACGAGCGGGTCTATGTCCGGGCCTCGGGCAGGCAGTCCTTTGTAATTGCGAAATACCCCGACAACTATATCTACAACCCAATAATTTCACAATATTGTTGACTGGACTGAGTGATTTTGGCCGTGACTAGTTACCACTGTATCAATATAGACGTCCTACCAAGCAAAGAATATTTCTTTCGGTGCAATTCTGTGGAGAAACCATATGAAGTAAATTATCTCTTACCAGGTCAATGCTCATCTATCTTACACTGTATTTTGGTCTACCATCAGCTGAGATTACAATCTAGCGATAACCTGTTAGTAAAAATATAAAAACGAGTGTCTTAAACTACACATCTCAAGGAAAAATATATTTTAGATTAAATTTTTTACAGTTTCTTTAAAATAAGTTTCTAATTATTATACATTATTGGAGAGCTAAAAAAACGACTGTGTTTTTAAATAATATGCAAGATAAATTCAATAACTCATTTCTGTATTTTTAAGGCGTTTTATTGGAAGGTAATTTCAATGAAATATTGAAGGACAGCACCGATACTTATTCTGTAATAAACTTTTGAAGCCGCGATTTGAAGATAGCTATAAAACACGATAACTCAACAATGATTCACTTTTGTATATGGGGCTTTAAATTATCGTAAATAGTCATCAACTCCTCAACAGGAATACGTCAAATGACAAATGACCAATGTAAAATCAAAGAATTAATGATAAATTTAATCTCTCAGTTCCAATTATATCTGAATCCCGTGGGAATATGGGGAAACACGTTCTTAATAAAGGACTACGTCACGAAAGGATAAAATATGCTAAATTTCAAGTCGATCTGGTGAATATTTTTGAAGATATCATATAGTAAGTGGTCGTTTTTCTGGGGAATTTGGTGAAGCTCGTTCTCAGTGATCGTGTACGTTATCTGCGTTAAAAAATAGCTTATATCCTTTCTCAAGCTCTAAACTATCTGTGTACCAAATGTCATTTAAATTACAGAGTCACTTTCGCATTTATAACATAAGTATTTAATTTTATTACGTTCGCCGTCTGCCATTTTGTAGTGTAACAATGTGAACTAAGCATACCTTAGTGATTATTACTTTTTAAGGAGTTTTTCTGATAAAAAGTCAATTTTCTCCGTTATTTCTATAGCGTTATAGTTCATGTTTGAGTGTTGCTATCCGAAGGCAATATAGACTTAAAACATCCGTGGAATTATGGTACTCGGCGTCGCCCCGGGGGTCCCTTCCCATATCCATGGGTCTCGTACCGTTCAGTACGTGCCGAGGAAATAAATTGAGTGGAGTCCCCCGATGCTATAACGGCCTATAAGGCATTTTATGAAATTTCTGTTTTAGCTTTCTTCATGTAAATAAAGGTAATGATAAGCAGCAGTCCATTAACGTTTCTCACGCTGCTCCACGACACAAGTACACTCTCTGACATGATCTGCGAGAGATCAAGCTCAAGACCGACGGCTTAACGTGCTCTCCGAGCCACGGGAGTAGGTCAAACCGCCAACTTCCCAGCTTCAGGCAAATATTGAGAAAATCTTAATAGATAACTCAATAGCGATTTTGAATTGGCCCGAACCAGGTCCACTAGACCAATGAGGCAGTTCCAATAAAGTAGACATAAATATATTTATTTATTTCTTAAATTATTTCTCCAGCGAGGTGATCANATATAGTAAACTAATTTGTTATTGTAATGATGATGGTAAAAAAAAAATACCCGACTGAGTTTGTTGTGGGTTCTTCTCGGATCAGGGCGCGAAGGAACCCTCGTAACTTTAGATTTTAAGCCGATCTTTAGTACCGTCATCAGATGTATATTAGAATCAGAGTGTGGAAAAAAAAATATAATTTGACGATTCAAAAGTGCTGTGATATGCCTACTTGAATAAAGATATTTTTGATTTGATTTAATAGCGATTTTGAATTGGCCCGAACCAGGACCGAACGTCTGTAGTCGAAGATGCTAACCACTAGACCAATGAGGCAGTTCAAATAAAGTAGACATCATTTTATTTATTTATTTCTTAAATTATTTCTCCAGCGAGGTGATCAAGAAGGTTGTAGAATAGTGACTAAAATTGAGAAAGGTATGCTTAGATAGTTTTGGCACGTAAAAAGAATGAATGAAAGAAGACGGACTAAAATTTATAAGTCAAGAGAGAATAGAAAAGTTGGAAGGGGAAGACACAGGCGATGGTTCCTGAACCAAATTCAGGACAATTCAAATAAGGGCCTGGTTTAGTACTCTAAGCCGAAGAACTTGTATGAAAGGTTTAATGAGAATGAAAGAAGCGAAGTGACGTGGTCTTTGCCTACCCCTATGTAAATATAATGGTAATCTACCACCAGACCAGACTCAGACAAATAAAACAATGCAGTTTTCTATATTAAGAAATCCTTTCGCCAGAGGGATTGTCAAGAAGGTTGCAGATGAGAAGAAGTTTTGAAGAAGATGTGGTGAATAGATGGTTGTAGAAAAGATAGTCAGTGAAAGCCTATCATCTCGCCGTAGAAATAAATTCCACCCTAGATGAATGGCACTCATCAATGACTCGGTTTGGTCAATCTTTCTTCCAGCGCACTTGCAAAATGTGGTACCAACATCCAGCAGCGGTGTTCCCTCGAGACTATAACATGCAACAATTTAACTCACACCCTGGGTTCTACTCAACTGCGTGAAGTTGAGGGGTGCGGGCCTCGAGGTAATGCCTCCTTCCTCAGACATCAGTTTGATTCCTGGTTTTTTTGCCTTCAATCATACAGGCTGGTTCCTGCCGGCTACACTAGCGGGTCCATCCAGGTCAAATTTATTTAGTTGTCCAATCGGGATATGCCACTGCTATTACGTTTTCGCCATCATCATCGCCTACGTTAGGAGGCGGTGACAGCAGGAGCTCACGAGGCAGGGGACGTCCAGTGTTTGCTGCTCTTGGGTGCTGGCTGGCAATGACACCCCTTCACGATGGCCGTCCTGGTGTTACGGTGGTTGACGTCATTTTTGATGTACCTCGGAGGTTTAGGTTAAAGTGGGCAATTAAAATCTCTGTATTATTCTTTGGATATAAAGCTGGTTGTAATAGCTTTAGAGGAATGCAAGCGGTGTGTTTCGTCACAGAGATTAGTTCGGGGGCAGCGAGCGTGGTTTCCAATCGGCCGTGGAGAATTGTACGCAGGAAGCGAGGCCGATGTTAAACTCGACTTCTCACGCACAATGTTCCCGGAGGCGATCAAATCACGGTACGTCACCTCGCATAAACATTAAACTGGTTACCATACAGTACTTTTGAATCGTCAAATATAGTTTTTAACCGACTTCAAAAAAGGAGGAGGTTATCAATTCGTCTGTATTTTTTTATGCTTGTTACCTGCTAACTTTCGACTGGGTGAACCGGTCTTGATGATTTTTTTATATTAAAGGTGGTGCTTGTCGTTGGTGCGTGTTGCCAGTGATAACATACGGTTATGAGACCTGGTCGCTGACTATGGACCTCATGCGGAAGCTCAGAGTCACTCAGCGTGCGATGGAGAGGGCTATGCTCGGAGTTTCTCTACGTGATCGAATCAGAAATGTAGTGACCCGTAGTAGAACCAAAGTCACCGACATAGATCTACGTATCGCGAACCTGAAGTGGCAATGGGCGGGGCACAAAGTCCGAAGGACCGATGGACGTTGGGGGCCGAAGGCGCTGGAGTGGCGACCCCGCACCGGACGGNAGATCTACGTATCGCGAACCTGAAGTGGCAATGGGCGGGACACATAGTCCGAAGGACCGATGGACGTTGGGGGCCGAAAGTGCTGGAGTGGCGACCCCGCACCGGACGGCGCATTGTAGGCAGACCCCCCACAAGGTGGACCGATGATTCATTGACGTCATTACGTGAAACCAATGTCCAGCAGTGGACGTCCATCGGACGAAGTGTTAAATTTGCATTAAGCATGTGTTTGACAAATGGACGAATAACTCAAGATCACTCCAACCTATTTCGATGATTATTTTTTTATAGGAAAGGATATAATTCATTCATTATTTACATTAATGACATCAGCATAGAACGCGTGAATGAAGCGAGGAATCTGGGGATATTAATGGATGAACACTTGCGTTTCGAAAAAAGTGAAAGTTTTGAGGATTCCTTCGCGCCCTGTTCTAAGAAAAGCCTCATTTTTTTCTCATCATCATCACAATATATGTTTTTAATTTAGTCTATTTCGATAGTCTTTCAGATAATAGAAGGATTTCTCAATTAGTTTTCTTTAAGTAAAAGATTTATACTTATTTAGTGACATTTTATAACTTCTTCTAGAAGCAAATAAAGTTACTCCGGTTACAATTGTAATAACATATACAATACCGGTTCTTTATAAAGTAAAGCGAGAGATTATTTGTGCAACCATCAATTATACCACCTTGTAAAACTCCTCCCTTGAAAAATAATAATTTATTTATCATTTTTCAGTATTTATTATTATCACAAAGACCTCGACACAATATAAAGATATAGTAATGTAACAAATACAACGTATTAGGAGACCGCTTCCGAAAACGAAGACAGGCGATAGTACTAATGACACCTTTGATAATAGGGTGGAAAAAAAATACAGCTAAATGAAATAAGAAGTTTCGTAATAAAAATAATACATAATTTTACTGAAAACAAACCCATTAATAAAACACAAAACCAAAAATCAGCTGACGCTCGGGTCAATGATCGCACGCAGCCGATATTGGTTGCATGTAAAAGAATTGAGTGAACGTGCGAAAAACCGTTGACCCGAGTGTCAGCAGCTTGTGTTTCATTGTGTTAGCGATCATGATTATTTTATTTGTGGATTACTATTAAATTACTATATTTGTTTATAATGCTGAGGTCTTCGTAATTATATCAGTGAAACGTTTATAGGCACTACATCCGGTTCACCGCTATTCCGGAAATTCTCAAATTTAATCAACACTTATTTAGTCGTCGTTTTCACGACGACTGTGATTGGTGGACTTATTATTTTTTGAGTGGGGCGTTTGGTATAAGAAAGGTCGCTCAGGAGAATGAATATTCGCCTAGTGACAGTTCTTAGTTTGTATTCTGTTTTAAGTCATTCAAAGTATGTAATATAATAACGAAGAATCTGAGAATAGTATTACTTAACCTACAAATTAGTGAGCGACTCTAAAAATTGTCGGTTTTATAGTAAAGTAATGTATTTTTTATGAAACTTTCATTTCATTTAGCTGTACTAACATGATGGAGTGTAAATATTGCTAATTAAACGCTTTAAAAATTGACTTTTTTATCAGGTTCGATTTCTTTCCATCCCATCATCAAAAATGTCATTATTACTATCATCCGTGTTTGTTTTCGGAAATAGTCACCTAACACCTTGTAAAAAACTAGTCGTCTTTACTAAAATTCTAATTTATAAATACATTATCCAAATAAACTTTTTTCAGTACCTTTAAAAGTCAACTATCATTTTTTTCACATGTTACTTCTAATAGACAATTGGAGATGTTATCAGAGAACTACTTCGAATAGAAGAGATTATTGAAGAGTTTATCATTACCCATTTCATTGGCTCTGTTAACTACCGGTTGTCAAGGCCAATTTGAAGTAGATTGCCCATGTCAACTACTAGTTGACATGATAGGACAGGTCTCTCTCAAATCTTGCAATCAGCAATTTAAGCATCTCTCTCTTTTTAAGTCATAATGTGTATTATTTATTTCGCTTCTCAATAGCTGTTGTAACAAAATATGTGTAGAGATAAAACCAGACAATAAAAATCAATTACAAAGTGACCGTTACTCGCGGTGCGTGTGTCGCGTCGATAATCTTTAAGTTTTTTGTGGTAGGAGTGATTATTTATGTTTTTGATTATGTAAGTGATTTAAATAAAAATTAAAACCCTTGAGATAAGTCTTAATTTTTAAGATATGTGCCTATAAATACAAGATCTCAAAGTTTAGCGCCACATGACGCTACACAAGAGTCTTAATTTAATAAACAAAAGTTAACATTGTATAGTTTAACTATTAGAAAACATAAAAATTATAACATTTGGTAGACTTTCATTTACATAACCGACTGTCACACCTCAATCCCCAGAAAATAGAGGTCACAGCGTGCCAAAAGAAGATTTCACTTCGAAAAGAATGTAAATAGCATAAAGTAACCTTGGTTTTACTCAATAAGTCAGTGAGTTAGCATATAAATGATCCAATACGATAAAACTCAGCCTGCATACCTAATGTCAGCTCAAAGACGTAGAAAGGTGACAGCTGTCGCGTCGTGTTTGTGGTGGCCTTAAATAAATACGTAATTATGCAAATACCCTCAGTCGTTCCCTTCGCTTTCTTTATCTTGCTGTAATATAATCCAATTCCAGATGCGATCTGTCTTTGGAAGTGTTTAAGTCTAAGATTCGAATACAGTTTATTATTTTATGACGTTTTGCTTATGTAACTTTGCCACACTCGCTGTCCCTCCGATCTTTAAATCTTTATTATCTTCCAAGATATCCATTTTAATTAAGAGCAGTTTTAACCTTGGATTGGATGAGGAATAATATTGCAATATATAATATAGCTCGGTAAATAAAACATTTTTTTTGTAATATGTAAAAGGTAATAATGGTTACTGTGAGTTATTATGTAGCGATAGACATATACCACCGCGGATTTTTTATACATTCTTATAAGGTTTACGATTTAAGCGCACAAATGTTTGTTACGACATTGCATTACAAATCCTAAAATTTCTGGGGTTTTTTTTTACTAAAATATGTATGTATTATACATAAAAACCTTCCTCTTTAATTACTCTATCTATCTGTAAAAACTGCATTAAAATACGTTAAATAATTTAATAGATAACATACTTTTATACCAACGCTTAAGTGTAGAAGAAAACTTTTCTATTAGCCAATTTTTAGGTTTTATTCTTAATATTTATATAATTTATTTCGTACGTTATGTTGCTTTTTCTCAGATATATATTTTAAATACAAGATAAATCGTCTATCGGCTTGAGCATACGCATTTTTATTAATCACCGCAATCAATTTAGGATTTGCCTCCACATTATTTCAAGAATTATGTTAAACACATCCTTTTACAAAAGGCATACTATAATTTTTGGACCTGATTCTAGTTGCACACAGAAGCCAAATTGTAACCTACAAAAACTATATTTAAAAGAGTAACTACTGAGTTTATTGTCGGTTTCTTTACAGTGGAATTAAGTTTATGAACCGGTGGGAGATTTGTTATTGATGGATAGACTACTGACGATTCAAAATTTGTGTTTTATTCTACTTGAATAAAGAGTATTTTGGTTATGAGAGGCGTGGTGCTTTCTCTATTTATCCTGCAGTTTTACGATTTATAGTCATTGACTGACTATAGCTTGGATGATTATATAGTGATTTTTTAAATCTCATTCAGAGCCATGATATTTACGGTTAAGAAGTTTCACGAAGTCATTACTTGAAATGTCCCCACCGCTTTGATGCGGTTGCAGTTTCTCAACGTTAATTGCTAACCGCCTTCTCATTGCGATATTAGGAAACATGCTAACTTTGTGTTTATACGGAATAGGTAAAACAAAATGGCATTTCAATGGGGTTTAGTGTGATGTTAATTATAATTACGCATATCTATAAATAAATCCCTACTTTTTTGGTCACAGCATCACATATTTGTTGAAACGAGAGAAGGTTCTGAATGAATTAGTAATCAGAAAATTCGTGAAAACCTACCATTACCGTTGTAACTTTTCTAATGTAACCTGCGAGACAGGGAGTGAATTCCACAAACTCGTAGCTTGCACTTGGAAGAATTTTTTAAGATAATTCGTTTTACAAATATGACTTCTTAGTACAAGCTGACGTGTTGGCCGTTGTTCTGATTGTTCTCCATGAAAATCAAACATTTCTTTAAGGTAAGGGGGTGATTTAGGATCGAATAGCACACAGTGCAAAAGAGAAAGTATATGTGCATCCAGGCGACGGCGTATCGGAAGCCACTTGAGCTTTTGTCGAAATTCTGACACGTGATCATATTTGCACAAGCCAAATATGAACCGAATAGCAAGATTTTGAAGACGCTCAAGTTTGTTAAGTTATTCCTCAGTCAAGTTAACATAGCTTGCATCAGCATAATCGAGAATAGAGAGAAGAAGAGAATGTGCTAACATAACTTTGGTAGGAATTGGCAGGAGAGAATGCAAACGAGCGCATGGCAATAAATGTTCTTTTACTGAGCTCCTTGATATGAGGCCACTATGAAAGTTCCTTATCTAAATGTATTCCTAGATTTTTAACCACCGGGGAGTATGGAATATTTACACCATTATATGAAATACTTGTTAGATTTTGGAAATTTACCCACGATATCATGCTTGGACTGGCAATAAATAAATAAATAAAATAAAATTGATTTATTTCAGGTTAAGACCCATAGAATTTACATAACCAAAATAAATGAATGAACGAAATAAAATGTACAGATAAACACAAGAGATTTAACAATTAAACAAAATCATATTACATTTAGTTTTAAATTATGAGACACAAATAAAATAAAAAGTTAATGAAAAAGTCATAAATGTCAAAATTAAAATCAATAAATTAATGCAAAATAAAAAAATTAAATTAAAAATTATTAAATAATAATAACTTGAGATTTTATAGGATTTACTCTAAGACCAAACCGCTTACTCCAATCGCAAATGGTAGCCAAGTTATTATTAATACCATTGACGACTGATTCGAGATAATCAAGAGGGGCTGAGCGGTATATTTGTATATAGTCTGCATACATGTGAAAGAGAGAAGTTATATTTTTAGTTATAGAATTAATGAAGATAGCAAATAGCAATGGGGATAACACGCCAGCAATGGGGATAACACTCCAGCAATGGGGATAACACGCCTCTTTAGAGCTTTTCACAATATAAACTCTTGCAATGTAACCTCATTAGTGCTTTTGAGAGAATAACTTTTGTAATGCAACCTCATTAGTGCTTTTGACAATATAAACTTTTCTAATGTAACCTCGTCATCGTCGTCGCTTCAACCGATGGACGTCCACTGCGCCATCCGGTGCGGGGTCGCCACTCCAGCACCATAGGCCCCCAACGTCCATCAGTCCTTCGGACTATGTGCCCGGCTCATTGCCACTTCAGGTTCGCGATTCGTAGGACTATGTCGGTGACTCTGGTTCTACTACGGATCTCTTCATTTCTGATTCTATCACGTAGAGAAACTCCGAGCATAGCCCTCTCCATCGCACGCTGAGTGACTCTGAGCTTCCGCATGAGGCCCATAGTCAGCGACCATGTCTCATAACCTCTATGTATGTCATCACTGGCAACACGCACTGTTCGAAGACTTTAGTCTTCAGGCACTGAGGATTATCGGACGAAAATATCTGGCGTAGTTTCCCGAACGCTGCCCAACCGAGTTGGATTCGGCGGTTGACCTCCTTCTCGAAATTGGACTTACCTAGCTGGACTATATGTCCNACTATTTTGAAACGATGGTATATGGTTTGTCATTTGACTGTTTAAAAATGATCGTATATGGTTCGTTTTTTGACTCTTTTTAAATGATGGTATTTGGTTCGTCATTTGACTATTTTGAAACGATGGTATATGGTTTGTCATTTGACTGTTTAAAAATGATCGTATATGGTTCGTTTTTTGACTCTTTTTAAATGATGGTATTTGGTTCGTCATTTGACTATTTTGAAACGATGGTATATGGTTTGTCATTTGACTGTTTAAAAATGATCGTATATGGTTCGTTTTTTGACTCTTTTTAAATGATGGTATTTGGTTCGTCATTTGACTATTTTGAAACGATGGTATATGGTTTGTCATTTGACTGTTTAAAAATGATCGTATATGGTTCGTTTTTTGACTCTTTTTAAATGATGGTATTTGGTTCGTCATTTGACTATTTTGAAACGATGGTATATGGTTTGTCATTTGACTGTTTAAAAATGATCGTATATGGTTCGTTTTTTGACTCTTTTTAAATGATGGTATTTGGTTCGTCATTTGACTATTTTGAAACGATGGTATATGGTTTGTCATTTGACTGTTTAAAAATGATCGTATATGGTTCGTTTTTTGACTCTTTTTAAATGATGGTATTTGGTTCGTCATTTGACTATTTTGAAACGATGGTATATGGTTTGTCATTTGACTGTTTAAAAATGATCGTATATGGTTCGTTTTTTGACTCTTTTTAAATGATGGTATTTGGTTCGTCATTTGACTATTTTGAAACGATGGTATATGGTTTGTCATTTGACTGTTTAAAAATGATCGTATATGGTTCGTTTTTTGACTCTTTTTAAATGATGGTATTTGGTTCGTCATTTGACTATTTTGAAACGATGGTATATGGTTTGTCATTTGACTGTTTAAAAATGATCGTATATGGTTCGTTTTTTGACTCTTTTTAAATGATGGTATTTGGTTCGTCATTTGACTATTTTGAAACGATGGTATATGGTTTGTCATTTGACTGTTTAAAAATGATCGTATATGGTTCGTTTTTTGACTCTTTTTAAATGATGGTATTTGGTTCGTCATTTGACTATTTTGAAACGATGGTATATGGTTTGTCATTTGACTGTTTAAAAATGATCGTATATGGTTCGTTTTTTGACTCTTTTTAAATGATGGTATTTGGTTCGTCATTTGACTATTTTGAAACGATGGTATATGGTTTGTCATTTGACTGTTTAAAAATGATCGTATATGGTTCGTTTTTTGACTCTTTTTAAATGATGGTATTTGGTTCGTCATTTGACTATTTTGAAACGATGGTATATGGTTTGTCATTTGACTGTTTAAAAATGATCGTATATGGTTCGTTTTTTGACTCTTTTTAAATGATGGTATTTGGTTCGTCATTTGACTATTTTGAAACGATGGTATATGGTTTGTCATTTGACTGTTTAAAAATGATCGTATATGGTTCGTTTTTTGACTCTTTTTAAATGATGGTATTTGGTTCGTCATTTGACTATTTTGAAACGATGGTATATGGTTTGTCATTTGACTGTTTAAAAATGATCGTATATGGTTCGTTTTTTGACTCTTTTTAAATGATGGTATTTGGTTCGTCATTTGACTATTTTGAAACGATGGTATATGGTTTGTCATTTGACTGTTTAAAAATGATCGTATATGGTTCGTTTTTTGACTCTTTTTAAATGATGGTATTTGGTTAGTCATTTGACTCTTTTTAAATGATGGTATATGGTTCGTCATTTGACTCTTCTTAAATAGGTGATATTTATCTCTCCTGGCGGGCGACTCACCTTGGGAGCTGCGGGCGGAAGTCCTTGCAGTTGCCTATCAGTGCAGGGTAGCTACAAGGGCTTCCAGAGGTGCTGACCAAATTCGGAGGATCAGGGCTCTCGCCGACAGAGCTCTGATCGAAAAATGGAGGGAAGATCTTGGGTCTCCAACTGCGGGTATAGCCACGGTGAAGGCGATCCGACCTCACCTGGACGGCAGGCACGGATCTCTTTAGTGCAGCTGCTTGCCAGTCATGGTTGCTTCGGCAAGTACTTGCATCAGGTCGTTGGCCGTGAGGAAACGCCCGCCTGTTATGAGTGTGGTGTTTCTGTAGATATGGCGTACCATACCCTAGCGAAGTGGCGAGACCGTCATTTCGCAGAAGGAGGCAAATGAGAGGCTAAGGGAGCAAGAGGCTGGAGCTCTCCCTCGCACTTCATGCCTCACTCTATTGAGTGGTAGATCCTCATAGTCGGTACCATCCGGGTCACTAGAGTGGAATGCAGTTAGAAAACCTCCAGTGATCTCACTCGTGGATGGGGAGGGATCCGCTGGGTTTTAGTGGGTATTCTGTTATCAGTGAGTCCCACACTTCCGATGGAATTAGTTTTTCATTGCGGTGCATAGAGGTAATTCCCAGCGCAAAAAAAGGTGATATTTATCTTGCATGATATAAAAGAGTAACTATTGTGTTTCTTGGTAGATTCTTCTCAGAAGACACGACATTCCGAACCAGTGCTAAATTCATTGAAAAGTTTATTTATGAATATTTTGGTTATTGATCTTTATTGTAAAATAATATTTTAATTACAAATAGCATAGTTTTAACAAATATGACCATGTGTTTTACTGATTACACTCATTTCTTACACATGCTTGATTTGGGGCGTAAGCTATTAAATATATACGTCTTTGTTTTGTAAATTGTTTTCTTTTTTTTTAATGGTGATCATCTTTCTCATTTTTAATGTGACTTTCTTATTCTGTAATGTAATGTGTTCGACGCCTGTAAAACTTTTAAAATTTCAAACAAAATTTAAAATAATGTAAAATTCTCACCTTAAGTGAATTTTATGTGTTCTTTGTTGAGAAAAAATAAATGTCTTTAACCCGAACCGAAGCTGAAGCTGCCGAACCCGAATGGGGTGAATGGTGATGTCAGGGGAGCATTACAAAAAGTGAGAACATTGGAGATATTAATGAAGATAGAAAGAGAGAAAGTTACGTTTCGTATACCTAAGACTAGATATTTGACATGTAGTCGATAACACTTGATGTTAATACAGTTTTTATATTACTTGTTCTTGTTTTATTGGTTATTATCGAGGTCGGTTCGCTCTGTTACTCCATATGCAACACAATCACGGATATGACAGGACAGCTAACGGCTATCTGACGGCACAAAGACTTCAAGTATATATATTTCCGACCCAGTGCATAGCGTTTTGCGTCGCCGATGGACATAATAACACCGTTGGATTCAGTGTTTTTATAACGCAACCCAGCTGTTCTTTTTTGCAATGTCTTTTTATTACGTCGTGTTACTGTTTCACTTTAGATTACAGCTTTGATTGCCTAATGGATAGACTTTTTGAAGGATAAAACTACTTTATTTGAGTGACGTATGTGTATAAGTATATACTTGCATATATATCTCTCTCTCTGCGTCGTTTCTTGTCTTTTTGGTAATGCTACGCCATCTACACGACATGGACTGTATTCCAGATCAGTCCAGGATGTAGGATTCTTCTCTCTTAGTCTTTTTTTGTTAATTTTCCTGGCGACATTAAGTTTTGTATGTTATCTATTTACGGGGGTTTATGGGCTATGTAGTCTCAAAACTCAAGAGTTCTTCGAAGTCTCGTGGATGAAAGTCAAAGTCAAAATATCTTTATTCAAGTAGG
This sequence comes from Elymnias hypermnestra, assembly GCA_015832385.1. Lineage (NCBI taxonomy): Eukaryota > Metazoa > Arthropoda > Insecta > Lepidoptera > Nymphalidae > Elymnias > Elymnias hypermnestra. Next base: position 901,766 of record JACTOM010000939.1, read on the forward strand.
CCTATTACAGCACTTTTGAATCGTCTAGATTCTAATCTAGATTGTTGATTGATGTAGATTGTTGTAGAAATGCCCAAAAATTTTTCGCTTTTTGGGTTTCTACCCCATGTAAAAATATGTGGAAAACAAGCGAGTTTGTTAACTTGACTATAGTTTTGATGATGTTACGATTCTTCCATATCCTCTCAAGTTAAGACAATATTTTTGGTTGTACAAATTCATCTGGCCACTTTCAGGTCGCAAGAACCTTTTGTATAGTTTTGTTGCTGATATTGCGAGTCTTCCACATTCTTTCAAGTGGAGACAGTGTTTTTGGTTGTAGCAATTCATCTGGCAACTTCCACTTCGTAACAACCCTTTGTTACTGAAGCTTAACTATAGTTTTGTTACGAATGTTGTAATTTTCCCAAATCCTCTTGAGTTGAGACAAAATTTTTGGTTATACCCAATCATCTGGCTACTCCCAGTTCCTAAAAACCCATTGTTACTGAAGCTTAAATATAGTTTTGTTACTAATGTTGTAATTCTTTCATATCCTCTTGAGTTGAGACAGCATTTTTGGTCATAGTAATTAATTCGGTAACTTCTAGTTCGCAAGAACCCCTTGTTACCGAAGCTTGATTATAGTTTTGTTGCTGATGTTACACTTCTTCGATATTCTAAAGAGTTGAAACAGCATTTTTGGTTGTACCAAATCTTCTGCCAACTTCCATTTCGCTAGAACCGTTGATACAAGATTGTTTTTTAATCCAGACAAGTTTAATATCTACTATAATACAAACACCATTTCTCTTTGCTATAAAAATCCATCTGCAGTTACGAAAAAGCCATACTGACATTGCAGACCGAAATATTTATGTCTCGTCGTACATCATACAGATGTATTAACTCCCAACAGGGGTGCAAAATGCTAAAGCAAATCAGCTGTCTACTGGACACCCAAAATAAATCATTACTGTATACGTAATCCTTTTGTCAGACAAACTGAGGGGGACTCGTGCTATGTCGGATGAAGAGTGCAATCAGCGTAATGGTTATTAGATCCGATAGGGCGGCGGCTTTCAAAGGCCGGTGAGCTTTGCATTCAGCGAGTTCGCCTATCTACCGACAGATAAAGCTCTGGATAAAGCTACGGACTTCCCAAACGAATTACGAACTTCAGACTACGCAGCTGATGTGTTTCTGTTCTTTAAAACATCTAATATACTAATCAACAGGAATAAGGATTTATTAATAACATATCTTGACATTATAACAATAAAACCCCATAATCTTAGAATAATATTGACATAGAAGACGACATCTAAAAATAAGAGCCATATATTAACATTTGCATGCCATTGAATGTCATATACAGTGAGACTTTTCAGCAAATAAATAAATTTGATTGATTGATTAGAAGTTTTTGTTTCTTTACATAGTAGAAAATGAAGTCGCTTCCGTTATCTTTTCTCTTAGATCTTTTACAGATAGATTTCAATAGATAAAGGGATTCAAGAGGCACATTTATATGTATATTATATATATATTATAGTATAGAAAAGACGAGATTCAAAGATTTGTAATGTGATGCAACAAACATATTTCGGTGCCATTAAATTGCAAACCTTACGAGATATGCAATATTAATGTTCTATGCAATTGTATATCTAAAGAAGGTCGATAAAAAGTCAACGATGGTATATATTTATCTGTAAAAGACCACTCACTGTAACCATTATTATCTTTTACGTATTGCAAACAAATGTGTTATATACCAAGCTGTTTTATACAACACAGTACAATTCCTCATCAAATTAAATATATGACAAACGTGGCATATTTTATGGACATTAAAACTGCCTTTTATAGTTTTGCAATAATATGGATAACTTAGAAGATATCAGAGATTTAGTAGCGTTCGGCGGGCGCAGAGTGTGGCAAAGTTGTCGTCGTACGTTAACAGTCATATTTAAGTATACAAAGAAGCAATTGCTCGGGACACCTAGTATAATTAATATATAATTGTGTTTAAATGTTTGCCCATAATAGTTTTATAAAATAATGGAGTAACGCGACAATAACTCTCTCTCTTAGTCGACTGAAGTCCTACTTTACTCGACCCTGATCAAGTCTCAAAACGTAACTGAGTAAAATGTTATAATTGGTGGGTTATACAAATAAGACTTTCTATTCGTTGAGAAATCCTCGTGTATACTCCGCATCATCATAGGGGGAAGGCATTGTTGGTTATGCCGGACTTTTACCGGGTAAAACCCAACGATGATCCTCTCTATGTTTATTGGCAAAAGTACGGGATTGGAAGACATCTGCACTCCCGATAATGATATGTCCCGTGTATCTAAAAAAATTCCCCTGCGTAAAGGCATTCCTTTATGCAACCCGATCAGAGTTAAATCTTATCGGGAGTGTGGGACTCGCTGGTAAGCCAGAATACCCACTAAAACCCAGCGATACTCTCCGCATCCTTTTGTGGAGCACCAGAGGATCGGTAGACGCAATCTGCCCCGGCACTTTGGATGATTCCTTTGGGAAACTCAAGAAGGAGGAAGGAGAAGCGCAAATCTACGCCTCCCACCTCCCAACCTCCCGCGCTGTATCAAAAGAGCGTCCACGGCGTTCTCCCTGTGCATCCTTCAGCGAAATAACACTTTCACAGACGGAGGCCACTGCCCTCCACTTCCTATCGCCTACTATGCCCTCCAGCGAAAGGTTTCCTTCAACTAACGATGTCAACTGTACTAAATCCACAGTTGCATCACACTCGTGGTAGGCAGACGTTTCCTCCCAACGAACAATCTGATCCAGGTACTTGCCGAAACAATGAAGTCCTGTCAACAGCTGCACCAGCCTGTTAGTGAGAGACCCGTGCCCACTAGATATCCAATTATGTCCACAGAGCTCCTCTCTCCGAGTTCCTCCTATTCTGGTGACATGCCACCTGTCCTTCCTCGGGATCCCTCTATTGGCCTTTTGCCCAGAGGCTATTCCTCGGGGGACAGGAGACCATCGCTGCTGGCTTCTCTGCCCACCATACCTTTGACCACAGCATGCAGTACAGGATATAAATTACCCTAATTATTCCGCAGAATATCAGCTATATTTCAAGGAAATACCAGTCCTATTACAACAACTAGAAGTGTTTTTTTTGGATCCCGTCTTGGATATCTCGTTTCAAAGTTGCTACAAAAACACAACTTCCAAAGAAATCGGCCCAAGTATAATTTTACCCAGATAAAGTGATTAATGTAGCGCGAGGCGTTCTTTCAGCGATGTAATCTTAAAAATGGCTCGATAATGGTCGCTTGTAACAAAGAGCGGATTATTTGAGTGTTTTAACGTAAAATAAACCTTATTGCCTTTTATTTAAAGGTGATATTTCATTGGGAATAATAAGGTGGTTGAGGCGAGCGTCCATCGCTAATGAGGCGTCATATCCACTGTGTGTGCTCCGTAAGGACTAAGGACCCCCTTTTACAGACAGGCAATTCAGGATATACGAATAGTTTAGTACATTGTTGCTAATTGAACATAGTTATGCAAAAACGAAATAATTTAGGTTATTACTCCCATACGAGTATAATTAAACAACTACGAGATAATGTATGGTGTACACGTGGAGGGAATAAAACTTCTTTAGCTTATACAGTACTAGCTGAGCCCGCGACTTCGTCTGCGTGGAGTGTTTTTTGGATAGTATTTTCAATCTTTTAGGCAAATTGTTTTACAAATAAGAAACATACGTATAAGTACTTCAATGAGCTATTTGTTGTGTAACCCACACCCACACTCCCTCTGACCTCTACTCGGCAAAAGGAATATTCCTACTAAATTTGAAGTAAAGTAAGTAGCAGCCCATTAACCTCCCACTGCTGGGAACATGCCTCCTCACTCATAGGAGAGAGTGTTTTTAGAGCATAGACCCACCACGCTGCTGCACTGCGGATTTACAGGCATAGTACACAAGTGCACTCTCTATTCCTTCACTCTCATAGTCTCGATGTAACCGGATGCGGTGCAGGACCGACGGCAAATATTGAGAAAATCTAAATAGAAAACTCAATATTGATTTTTTAAATTGGCCCGACCGGGGGGACTCGAACCCAGGACCTTATGTCTGTAGTCGAACATGCTAACCACTAGACCACTGAACCAGTTTCAAGTCTCTAGGCCTTATGGGTTCAGAGATATCGTGATGAGTCTATGGATACCTGGATATCTCTTTTATATACGCTGTGTGTTCAAAAAGTATCGCGAATTTTGTGTTTTTTCAAAAATTATTTATTTATTCATGAATATCTATTTTGTCCCCTTCAAAGTAATCCCCATGAGAAGATGTGTATAAGAGACAGCTTTAATTATTATTTTGAAGTGAACATTCCTTTAGGTGCGCTGTGCAGTTTATTTTTTATACTAAACGAGATTGAGCCGTCACGTTCGGTTATATGACGCTCATTCGGGTAAAGTTGGCCATGCAAGGATTATAGTCGACCCAGAAAACATTGTTGTGCCATATAATAACTATTATCGCTTTTAAAAAATAGGGNCACGCCCCTGCAATCAAAGAAAACTGTCAGCAAAACTTTCACATTCGATCGAACTTGGCGCGCTTTTTTCGGTCTTGGTTCGTGCGGCAGCTTCCATTGAGATGATTGAGCTTTGGTTTCCACGTCATAACCATAAACCCACGATTCGTCACCAGTTATGACCCTCTGGAGCAAATTTGGGTCGTCGCGGACAGAGTTTAACATCTCATTAGCAATGTTCATGCGATGCTGTTTTTGGTCACAATTGAGCAATTTTGGTACGAATTTCGCGGCGACCCGTCTCATGCCCAAATCATTGATAAAAATCGAATGGCACGAGCCAATCGATATGTTTAGGTCCTCAGCAACTTCTCTAACGGTGATTCGACGATTGGCCAATACCATTTTCTCCACTTCATTAATTTTTTCGTCTGTTGTTGAAGTGCTCGGGCGTCCGGCACGCTCTTCGTCGTTCACATCTTCTCGGCCTTCTGAGAACATTTTGTACCACCGATAAACGTTGCTTCGGTCCAAGGTAGCTTCTCCGTATGCCACAGTCAACATTCGGAATGCATCCGCGCACTTAATTTCGTTTTTCACACAAAATTTGATACAGGTTCTTTGATCCATTTTTTTGAATAGGTAAAAATCGAAGACGATCCAAAACACGTGCAAGCAAAGCAGCTGTCAACAATTAAATGAACATTCAAAATGGCCGAGCTTGTCGGCATAAGTGAGAGACATGAGTACCAACATAACGCCACAAAAAATTCGAAATTCGAATATACGTAACCCGCGAAAATTCAAAATTCGCGATACTTTTTGAACACACCTCGTATATAGATGCAATTGTTATGAAATTAACAGTCTTTTAAACTATACAATTTGAGTCAGCATTATTACATAATATAATATTTTATCAGATTATATAATTTGTCAAAAATTTTTTGAAATTCTTAAAAAATTATTTCTAAAACCATGTGTACCCTATTAATATTTTAAATTGAGTTTTCCCTCTTTTATGAATATAGTATAGATATTTATAGTTTTTAACACATGCATTAGACCTCTTAAGTAATATTAATTTTCTTATGTATTTCAATTATTTATTTCTTATAAAGTTTTGAGAATAAAGATCTCTAAACCTAATCCTCCTAAAACTCCTTTTTTTATCAATAAATATATAGAAGACATTCTAAAGATGTTACTAAAACAATTTTTGATAGAAAGCACATTGACAAATCATACTACATATATATACATATATATGTCGGAGTATAAGAGAGAAGGAGAGCTTAAAGCATAGAGTTCACCGCCGATATCGTCATTAATGGCATTCATATTTTCTATTCTGTAAGCGTTCGTGGGTATTGTTAGTGCAATCAAACACTTTATTAATTAACTCAGATTTTAATGTTCAATCACATTTACATAAACTCATTAATAATAATAGCCAGGAACGCGACAGTTTCATCCAGTCGATCGCTCTGGCGGGCTATCACTCGGGAACTAGTCCGCTGTTGGTTTATAACGTATGACTGTCCCGCGCCATAGACAGATGGCGCCAGAGTTCCTCAAACTACTGCACTCCGACATATATACAAATATAAAGCGTGGGTGTCAATAGATTATTCTAACCTAAATAAAGTAAATTAAAATTATATTGTAGTCGTGATGGATAAAATAGATCACTTATACAAATAAAATATAATACAATTAATATATGCTTTAACAATAGATATATGTCACCGTGGACTTTTTGGTAGATCTGTAAAAGAGGATTTATCCAAGCATAGGTTATTTTGTTATATCTCTCAGGTATTAGACAGGATACTCAATCAAAGCTGCGTACCGTTATATTTCAACAAATTTACACCTACCCTTCCTCAAGAATTTTTAATCTATTGGTGAAAACTTGAAAATCCATTCAGTAGAATTTGAATTTTTTTGTGAAGAGATAGGTAAACGTGGTGGAGGACTTTGTTTTATATAAAGGGATAAAAAAATATTTGTAATGCCTTACGGGACTGTCCTCCGTTCCCGTTAAACATATGCGTAATACATTTCAGCCGGAGCTCGACAAATGTTTAAAATACGTGCCTTTAATTTGTGCTCGACGCCGACAACGGTAAGGATTACGTTGCATGATTTAATTTTTTTTATATTGGCTTTACATGCTCATTAATTATATAACCCAATTCCTTTCAATCGAAAGATCTAGTGATAAAGATATTTGGAATATCTATGTGCATTTTAAGAGATAATTTCTAAAGGTAAGTGGCAGCGTTCTGATGTTCCACAGTTGGGCAAAGACCTATTCTTTCATAGGGGAGAGGGTTAAAAACCCTCTCAAATAAACCACGCTGCTTTACTACGAATAGGCGGGTTCCACATACTCCAAAACTGCTACATGGCAGCGCCTGTTTGCACACGTCCTCCCGTCTTTGTGAAACTTCAGTCAGACACATCCGAGACACCAGGGACGAAAGCGAAAGTTGAACCCCATTCATGCATGAAGAGGTTTTGCTGGGTTTTACTGGTTATTGCGAGGTCTTCCTTAAGTCTTATATTGAGCTAAGAGGACGTTGTGGTATAAAAGAAGATGAAGTGACTAAAATTGAGAAAGGTATGCTTAGATGGTTTGGGCACGTAGAGGGAATGAATGAAAAGAGACTACCAAAGACATACGTTTCTGGACCAAATCCAGGACATTTTATATAAGGGCCAGGTCAAGAGTACTCTAAACGAGTTTAATGAGAAAGAAGCGAAGGAGATATGGAAGGCTCGTGGCAATTGGAAGGACGTGGTCTTTGCCTACCCCTATGAGAATGATGTGTGATGGTATGTATGTATTCCTGAAGTCCCACACTCCTCGCCCATGCGACGACGTTCGAACATAAAAGCATTTCCCAGGGAAAAAACAAATATGCAGATTGCCTCACGATGTTTTTGTTCACCTAAAAGAACAATAGACAATTTTAAGGTACATAAGTTTACTTGCCATTAGATGCTTGCCAAGTATTCGGAACCTTGACTTGACAAGTCTTAATGTATATATCCATTGGAGCGTTACCACTAAGTTTTGGTATTTTATTATTAAAACTAGTGTTCGTCTAGTGGTCGAAATTCATTATTAAGGTTCTATTGTCAAGGAGTATACTCAAAAGTAGTTGTTATAATCATCTGTTTATAAAAAAATGAGTCGCTATTTCATGTGGATCACGCGTTCAGCTGGACCGATTTAGATAATTCTTTTATTGTTCCCTTTGTTATAATCAGGAGATGGTTCGTATGAAAGAATAGATTAACAAAGTTACGTGGAACATCAGAAACTTTAAGTAAACAACAATGTATGGTAGGACAATTCCTCTTTCCAAAAAACCTACACTATAACTGTTTTGTCTTCTACAAAAAAAGCGGTAATTGGAGAATTAGCAAGCAGTTACAGTATTAATCCTTCTAAATTGGTAAGTTACCTTAAGAATTTCATGCAAGTCCTTTTTAGGCTGATAACCCTTCCAGTCCAGTCGAATTAGCTTAAAAAAGGAGCTGACATTACATTAATTTGTTTACAGCAATCGTCGAGGGGAGGTGGAAGGGGAAGTCACTGGCAACATAACATTCGGTTTTCGTGATCTGAAAACTGTTGCGCCGTACGCCATCTTGGATTTTTTTTTTTTTATTACTGACAGATTAGCGCTTGGCTGTGATCTCACCTGATGGTAAGTGATGATACAGACTAAGATGCGCGCTAATCTGTTAAGAGGCGATATAGCCCTTACGGTTTCTACACAGCATCGTACCGGAACACAAATCTCTTTGTTTGGCGGTACGTTTTTGCTGGTAGGGTGGTAACTAGCCACGGCCAAAGCCTCCCACCAGTCCAGACTCAGACAAATTAGAAAATACAATTTCCTAAATTCGTCCTACCGGGGATCGAACCCGGGACCTCCGCTAGCAAAGCGAATACTCGCACCACTGCGCCAGCGAGGCCGTCAAAATGCCGATTTAGGGGTGGTTTTATGTTTATTTAATAACTCGCTTATTATCAACTTTACGCAAAAAATGATAATAACAAAAGTTGTTTGAAATTAATTTTTCTACAATTTTTGTCCTAATCAATTTTTAACTAGGATTAATATTTTGCGAATTATTGTCCAAAACTGGTTTTCTATTCAAAAACTCGCTTATTTTCAATTTGTTCTTTGGAAAGTTGTGAAAATTTATATAATTTTGAAATTTATAATTTTTTTCCACGAGTTTTTGATTGTTTTGTAAATTAAATTTACAAAACAATTATGAACCTTGACATAAGATCAAAATTTTTCAATTAAGACCCGAAAAAAGTAACCCCCTTTTTATATTATTAACAACACTCATTTATTTCCATGGAATTTGATTCTTAGATAGAAGAAATCGGACCATGAATTAGTCTAATGATATACAACACATAAATTTTACGAGCTCTTGGTATAGACAAAACTAAGCCTATTAAATCAAATCAAATCAAAATATACTTTATTCAAGTAGGCTCAAAAAGCACTTTTGAATCGTTAGTAGTCTGTCCGTTGGTAACAAATCTAACACCGGTTCGGAAAGTTGAATCCGCTGAGAAGAAACCGGCAAGAAACTCAACGGTTAATCTTTTAAAGATAGTTTTGTATGGCTTAAATAATCCTCGACATTATAATATGCCTTTTGTAAAAGGATGTTTTTGACATATTTCTTAAAACTATGCGGAATATAATATCCCACCATATTTCGGCATACAAATCATCCATCTATCTAGGGTAAAATACGAAATATTTCTCGAAAGGCATCTATAAAGCGGTGAGATTAGCATCACGAATGGATACGGACTCCATGGGCGTGACAGCCCTAACGAGATAGCGAGCCCGTTGATTACGCTCCCATTACATCGCCAACCTTAGAGCTATTCAATCCGTTTAGTTAACATTAAACCTTATTTGTATATAAATAAAGCTTAATTTGTTAGTTAAGTATCCTATCTTTTCGTACTTCATATAAAAAATACCGGAGAATGTTTTGTTGTGTGGTTCCGCAGCGTTGAGTCCGCACATGGCGCCATTACTGCCAACCATAGATCTATAAAGATTTAATACTGTCAATGTCAGTGACTGACTACAGTGACTGCTCCACATTATTTAATTGAAACTTCTTTAGGCGCATGAGGGTTAAATTTTTACGGAATTATTATACTATTTTACCACCACCAATTCGTGGAACCCAAACAATTGGATCTTTTAAGAGGAAAGTCAAGTCTCACCTGCTATCACTTCAAAAAGAGTGTGATTAAAGGTGGGACTACTGTTCCTATTTCCAGCATTTATGTGCAGACCAGATAACACTGATGTGGCTAAATTTGAACAAGTAGGATTTATTGTGCAGCGTGTATTATATAATATGTATGTATTTATGTATGTGTATATATATACATATATGTATATGTGTGTGTGTGTGTGTGTATATGTATATGTACGTTTATGTATGTGTATGTGTGTGTATATTTAGATTTAGGTTTAAATTTGTTAATCTTCTTGATTATTTTGTAGTTGTTTTGCCTTTCTTTGATTATAGATGTTATAGTAGGTTAGTATTTCTATTTAAGAACTTATCGTTTAAATATAGTATTATTCAAATGTTATTGTAAGTCTACTGTCGCAAGGGTGTCTGTGAAGTAACTCAGGTTCTCCCTGAAAACCAGCGTCGCAGCTTGCTGTGACTTTGAGCTGATATATATGCTATTTTTTATAAAAAATTGTGAAAAAAGCAAATAAAATTTTTATCTATTTCATAGAAAAATAACAATAATTCGTCATTTAAGATCTGAATAAATTATTTGTATTAATTTTCGACGCTTTTAATATTTTAATGACAATTAAATTCCTAACATATCTTCCTTTTTCCCTCCCTCTAAGTCTCGGAAATGTAAAGTTTTAGATTTGTATAAATATAAACAAGACTTAAAACTTCGTTTGCTAAAGAAGTTTCACTTCTGACATGTGTACTTTGTAACGATGCACTTTTGCTATCGAATACATACAATTGACAGCCTAATGGTGCAGTAATGCAAGTATTCTCTTTGCTAGGGTTCGATCTCCATGAGGTAATTGTATTTTCGAATTTGTCCGTCCAATCTCTCTCCAGTCGTGTTGAATTACCGTCAAATCAGACTATGAGAGAGAAGGAATATAGTACACTTGTGTACTATGTCTGCCAACCCGCAGTGGATTATAGTGGTGGATCTGTGCTCTAATAACCCTTGCTCGTATAAGAGTAGAGACCTGTGCCCAGCAGTGGGATAATAATGGGCTGGTAGATACCTTTACTTACCATCAAAGACGTACTGCCAAGCAAAGTGATTTGAGTTCCGGTACGATGTGAAAACCATAAGAGGTAGGTTGCCTATCCTTAGATTATTGCGGTAACATCTTAGGCTTTTTTTATGCAAGGCCCCGACCGTCTGTCAGGAGTGTAGGACTTAGCGAACAAGCAGGCCTCGCAATACCTACTAAAACCCAGCGGAACCCACTTCATCCATGAATGAAGCACCAGGGGTCCAACTTTCGCATTCAGCCCTGGTGTCCCAGATGAATTCGACTGACGATTCTCGACGACGGAAGAACTTATGCTAACAGACGCTGCCTCGTAGCCCGCTTCCTCTGGCGGTATGAGGGACCATCCATTGCAATCTCCCTCTCTCGTTTGTGGGCCTCCTTCAGGGAGATGATCGTCTCACAGAAGAGGGCGACTCCTGCCCAGCACCTCTCACTAGAGAGCATCACGCCTACAACCCTGTCTAGTGAGAGGTCCGCGTCGATCAGCGCAACCAAGAGGTGACGCTGAGGTTCTCAGGCTAACATCTTAGGCTGTTACCATCAGGTTACACCGCATAAGAAATGGGAGGCTTCTGCCGTACCTTGTTAATACCATACCAAATAAAATCAGAGGTGCATGTTAAGGAATCGCATTCGCGACTTCTTTGAACGATAATCCAAAGGTCTACCCACTAGACCATAATGATTTAAAACTGTAATAACTTCAAATGTCATCGACTATAAGGTTATAATTTTGGAGTGATAACTTCTTATGGGAGGGTCGCCGGTCTATCTAGCTTCTCTTCCTCTCAAGCGTTAGACAGGCTCCTCCTATCTCGCTCTAACCCAGGGCTAACAGTGCTAGCTGTACTTCTAAGAATAAAAAAAAATAACAAAAAAAACTGCCTTCAAAACAAACCATGACGAGTATCGTTAATTTGCTCCTAAGAATTGAAGAGTTCCCTTACTTTGGCATGGATCCTACAATTCAGACTTAACCAAACTATCATCAAACAGGTCTTGAAATATATCCTTTCAAATAAAAAAGGAATAATCAAAATCAGTTGGCGTGATATTGAGTTATTCATCCACTTGTCGTGCACATGCCTAATACGGTTTTCTCGTGGATGCCATCATTAGAACTGGATCAAAAGAAAATGAGTCCCTACGGGAAGCATCACATTCGTCGTCGTCGTCGTCGTCGCTTCAACCGATGGACGTCCACTGCTGGACATAGGTCTCACGAAATGATGCCCACAAGGCCCGATCTTGTGCCGCCTGGCTCCAGCGGCTACCGGCGATCCTCCTTATATCGTCGGTCCACCTTGTGGGGGGTCTTCCTACACTGCGTCGTCCGGTGCGGGGTCGCCATTCCAGCACCTTCCGGCCCCAACGTCCATCGGTTCGTCGGACTATGTGCCCCGCCCATTGCCACTTCAGGTTCGCGATTCGTAGGGCTATGTCGGTGACTTTGGTTCTGCTACGGATCTCCTCATTTCTGATTTGATCGCGTAGAGAAACTCCGAGCATAGCCCTCTCCATCGCACTCTGAGTGACTCTGAGCTTTCGAATAAGGCCCATAGTCAGCGACCACGTTTCCGATCCGTAGGTAAGCACTGGCAACACGCACTGTTCGAAGACTTTAGTCTTCACACAGACTTTAGCATCACATTACATATAAAAAAGAATCATCAAGATCGGTTCACCCAGTTGAAAGTTATCTGTTAACAAACAATAAAAAAACATCCAGACGAATTGATCCTCCTTTTTTGAAGTCGGTTATAAATATAATAAATAAAAGATTTTATTAATAAATAACCATTTTTACTTTATCATATTACTAACCATTTAAATAATAAACTAAGCTTTTCTCAACTTATACAAAATAGTTCAAATTCGATTACTTTATGTTATCACTTCTGTGTCTCATTTCGACTAAGATTTATACATATTCTGTCTTTACCAGATGAAGTCCGCAACTATTTTTTTAACGCTGGGAAATCCTCGTGGATACCTGGAAAACTCGGGAGAATGTTCCAGGGTATGCCGGACTCATACCGGCTAAAACCCAGCGGTGATGGGGTCAACATCACTCGGAGATGGGGTCACGAGAACGCGACTGACAAACGTTCGCAACCCTGCCAGCGATGTGTCTGTTTAGGCCCAACTCGGTCAATGACCAAAACTTATTCCAAAGGCCGATCGCCTGGGGCACCAGGCAAGCCACCAACTACCTCACGGGACCTCTTTTTGATTGGGCAACGGATCCCGCTTCCATTACCCAAAGGTCACCACTAAGGAGTGACACGGCGATCGTGGGCCTCGGAATGGTCGAACTGGTCACGTTTGCCTCCCTCAACCATTTCGCCATCTCTTTCCGCATCATAACATCCCCGCCGAAGAAGTTATATAAACCATTTATCTTTAACAGGCATACGATTCTTCAAAAAACCCTTACTCTGCAACTTTGTATACTTGTTATGACCATAAATAACATGACAACACTTCGGCGACCATTAAAACAGTTATAAACTATTTATCCATAAAATTATAATCCTTATGAATAACAAAAGGCGGTCTTAAAACTGTAACGCTTTATCTACCAGGTAACGTTTTTTTGTTTCAGGAAAGCTGATAAATGTGAACTACTGTGATAGGAAATTAATTACAGAAATAAAACAAAATATGAATATTCTTGCCGTCTCAAAGTCAAAGTCAAAATATCTTTAATCAAATATCGTTTTTTCTATATATTATTTAAATGAATGACTGATGATAACATTAAAGAACGACTTACAATCTAAAGTTACGAGGGTTCCTTCGCGCCCTGATCTGAGAAGAGCACACAGCAAACTCAGTCGGGTGTACGTTTTTTTTTATCATCATTACAATATTTATTTAAAATATATTCTATACCTATATACATATAGAGCAATTCATTCACTCCCATGCTTTTTTGTCTTCTAAGTTTGTATGGTCTCCATAATCTTGTCCTATCTATTTTTATGTATATCTATGCCTGCAACTCTGCAACAGACAAACACGCCTGAATAAATATTTTTTTGCTATTTCAGTATAATTGTTTACGCACGAACATAACCATATAGATTTTGTTACTCTTGAGATGGTAGACGAAATATGTGAAATATTTATTTAAAAAAAACGAGGTAAGAAGCCGTCTATTTATGCCACAGGTGGGCACGGATTCCCATTGTACGAGTTATGGTGTTATTAAAGAACGACGAGGGTTTCTTCGCGTCCTGTTCTGAAAAAAATCCAAAAAAAACTCAGTCCGGTGCCCTTTTACTTATTATGATATATAAATTTAATTATTTTATTTAAATTCGATCAATTAAGTAATCCTTCAAATTATAGTATGATTTTTCTGTTATATTTCTTTGAATTTTTAGAGTATTTTTAATTTGATAGGTAATATAGTGGCAACACTTATAAATACCAAAAAATTGTTACGAAATGTTAAGCAATACGAGGTAACTTTTACAAGCGGAACAATTGCATTACTAAAGACACAGTTAAAGATATAAGATATGGCCTTATCGCTATTTCTTCAAGGCAACTCTTGGACGATTGGAAATCCTTGTGTACCATATGGAAGGTGGTTTTCAATAATATACAAATAAATGTACTGGTTCTACTACGGATCTCTTCATTTTTGATTCGATCACGTAGAGAAACTCTGAGCATAGCCCTCTCCATCGCACGCTGAGTGACTCTGAGCTTTCGCATGAAGCCCATAGTCAGCGACCAGGTCTCAGAACTGAACTAGAGAACTAGAGTCACCGACATAGTCCTACGAATCACGAACCTGAAGTGGCAATGGGCGGGGCACATAGTCCGAACGACCGATGGACGTTGGGGGCTGAAGGTGCTGGAGTGGCGACCCACACCGGACGGCGCAGTGTAGGCAGACCCCCCACAAGGTGGACCGATGATATAAAAAGGGTCGCCGGTAGCCACTGGAGCCAGGCGACACAAGATCGGGCCTTGTGGACGTCATTACGTCAGACCTATGTCCAGCAGTGGACGTCCATCGGTTGAAGCGAGCGACGACGACATATACTTTAAATACTAATATTGAAAAGGATTCGAAAAAAAGTTTATAACTGTTGTATTGTAAACCGTTTACAAAAGCCCCGACCACAGAGTAATCCACCATTCTTTTTTATCACAGATTACTTATTTCTTTTTACTACGATTTGAAACTCGGTTGAGCAGCGTTCAGGAAACTGTGGCAGATCCATTCGTCCAACATCCCTCAGTGTCTGAAGACAAAGCTCTTTGAAGAGTGCGTGTTGCCAGTGATGACCTACGGCTCCGAAACGTGGTCGCTGACTATGGGCCACATACGAAAGCTTAGAGTCACTCAGCGTGCGATGGAGAGGGTTATGCTCGGAGATTCTCGACGCGATCAAATCAGAAATTAGGAGATTCGTAGCAGAACCAAAGTCACTGACATAGCCCTACCAATCGCGAACCTGAAGTGGCAATGGGCGGTGCACATAGTCCGACGAACCGATGGACGTTGGGACCGGAAGGTGCTGGAATGGCGACCCCGCACCGGACGACGCTGTGTAGGAAGACCCCGACAAGGTGGACCGACGATATTAGAAGGGTCGCCGGTAGCCGCTGGAGCCAGGCGGCTTAAGATCGGGCCTTGTGGGCATCACTTCGTGAGACCTATGTCCAGCAGTGGACGTCCATCGGTTGAAGCGACGACGACATTCACTATAATATTACTTAAATCATGATACAAGTATCTTAATAAATATTATTTTTGTCGTCAAGTCTATTGACAGATCACAATTTGCTATTTCCCTCTTAAATATCCACACACATGTTTCTCCCACTAGCAGAGGAGTTACTAAGGGTAACATTTAAAAAGGTTAAACTTAATGTTATTTCTCTTTATTATAAATTCATCATGTGGCTTGCAAAAAGCCGTTAATGTAAGCATTGAGGTGATACGCGGTTTCCAAGGCCATGAGTGCACATGTGTTAGCCAGATGCGGTACTCGTGGGAGCCATTCGCTTCCTTTTATATAAAACTAGCTGGTGCACACAATTTCGTCTGATAAGAGATACTACTTATTTTTAACCGACTTCAAAAAAAGGAGGAGGGTGGACCGATCTTGATGATTTTTATTAAATAAAAGGTGGTGCTCATCCTAGGGTCTCATTTTTTTTAATCCAGTTCTGATGATGGCAGCCGTGACAAAACCGGATAAGTCTTGAATTTGCGTAAGCATGTGCGCAACAAATGGACGAATAACTCAAGATCACGCCAACCGATTTCGATGATTCTTTATTTATTAGAAAGGATATACATCAAGGGTTGATTTGTGATAGTTTGGTAAGGTTCTGATGATGGATTCAATGACAAAGTGACGGAACTCTTTAATTCTAAGGAGCTAATCAACGATACTCGGCAGAATCTTCTATAAGCTATCCAGACATTTGATTTGCCTACCGTAACTTTAGTATGGTCAAGTGTCATTCGTAGTTAGTGAAGATCAATGGAACTCCTTAACGGCTTACAGTAAGGGTGCGGTTTATGGCAGAAATTATAAGTGTCTGTATTCAGATATCAATGAGCTTACGGTTGTTGCTGCATTGCAACACGTTTGCCGACTCCGAATATAAGAATACGAAGAACACTATAAAAGAATACGCAGTTATTTCTTACTTTTTAGAGCATATTAATACATTTATAAGTCTGTTTTGAAGGCGGTTCTTTTTTTGTTAAATTTTTTATTTATATTGTATGTCAAACTATTTGGCAATTTGTTTTGCTGTGCCATTAAACTTTGAATGACATATTTACAAATATGACAATGTAACAGTGACTTTATCTAAATATATAAAACAAAGATTGTATTCGTTACATGCTCAAGAACAGCTGCATTAGTTTGATTCGTCTCTACAGGAATAACAGAATAACTATTGAAATATGGAAGAAATTATGGATACACTTTGACGGCCTCGCTGGCACAGTGGTGCGAGTATTCGCTTTGCTAGCGGAGGTCCCGGGTTCGATCCCCGGTAGGACGACTTTAGGAAATTGTATTTTCTAATTTGTCTGAGTCTGGACTGGTGGGAGGCTTCGGCCGTTGCTAGTTACCACCCTACCAGCAAAAACGTACCGCCAAACAAAGATATTTGTGTAGAAACCGTAAGGTGTATATCGCCTCTTAACAGATTAGCGCGCTTCCATCTTAGACTGTATCATCACTTACCATCAGGTGAGATCACAGTCAAGCGCTAATCTGTCAGCAATAAAAAAAAATACATATTCTTTTCGCAACGTAAACTATCACTAAGATAAGACATTCCCACGAGATCGAGGAACATAAACGAAAAAAATCACTTATTGCAAAATATCTAGAATTACAGCTTTCATTCTCCTTACCTATTAAAAACAAAGATAAACTTTAAAGAATTTTCTTCAATGGTGAATTTTAAAGAACATTCAGATATATTACTTCAGCAAGGAGTAATTAGATAGATAGATAGCAACACTTTATAGGACAGAACCATATCCAGGAAATCAAAAACTAAGAGCGTTGTTTTTGATTCTAAGCTTTTGTAAATGTGGTTTTATTGCTGTAAGCAATCTTTTTGCAGAAAATTTAAATACTTATAGTTCGTTCGCGTTAAGAATAGTGTGAGTCATCATTTTTCGTCGGCCTAGCCCCGCACCCTAACCAATCACATCTTTTTAAATTGTGAACTTGCCTTTGATTGATTAGGTGTCGAGGCTAGGCCGGCGAAAAATGACGACTCACTGCATTCTTAACGTGAACGAACTGTAGTGATTTTGGGATTTGAACGTGTACTTCTTAACCCCTGTGCTATTAAGGATTTTCTACTGCACAAGAAAAAAAACACGAGTAACACGTTAATGGAGCGACACACGCGTTCGCATCGCATTTGCGCATTACCACGGCCCTTGTAGAACATGGGCCATAAACAACATCGACCCCACAGATATATTGGCTATGTACAATGGATTATAGTCTATAACAGCAAAGGTATAAGGGTGATTATTGCTTGTGATAAAAGGCTTTGGTTGAACGATGTATGGTAGTCGTGATGTGAGGAAATACGTTTTGCCCGGCGCGCTGGCGGCGTGCAATAAAGACTGCTCAAAGTGACGTCGCATTTCCTCGATACCCTCAGACGTAAGGAAAGATACATGCTGATGTGAATTTATGTCATTGTGCATGACTTTAATGCGTCTGTTAGGTCTTGGCGATTCATATCCAATATAAAGAACGCTTGCTGAATAACAATTCAATCCATATATTGTATAAAAAAGTAATAAGTAAGTAGCAGCCCTTTAAGGTCCCACTGCTGGGCACAGGCCTCCTCCCGGCCGAGGGTTTTTAGAGCGTAGACCCACCACGCTGCTCCACTGCGGGTTGGCAGGTATAGTACACAAGTGCACTCTCTATTCCTTCACTCTCATAGTCCGATGTAACGGGAATCCGACACAACCGGAGAGAGATCAGGCGCAGGACCGACGGCATAACGTGCTCTCCGAGGCACAGGGGTGGATCACACCGCCAACTTCCCAACTTCGGGCAAATATTGAGAAAATCTTAATAGAAAACTCAATATTGATTTTTGAATTGGCCCGACCCGGGACTCGAACCCAGGACCTCATGTCTGTAGTCGAACATGCTAACCACTAGACCAATGAGGCAGTCTATATATATCTATATCTATACATATTGTATATAAAACACGAGAATTGGTTCAACATATATCCGTTATAGATTTTAAAACTATCCAAACTGAATAAATAAAAATAAAAAGAGTGAATGTACATCATGTACGGAGCCAAAACAAACTTTTTATAAATTCTAGTAGACTGCATAAGGTTAACAACTCATTTAAGGGTAACTGTATACGTTTCTATAATAAACTTCCACAAGACGTTCTAAAGATGTCAATTAATAAATTCAAAGTCTTTGTTAAAAGAAAGTTGATGGAAAGATCGTATTATAAGTAATTAAGACGATAGAAACGCCTGGGAGGGAACGAATTGCTCTAATTGTAAAAGCAAATAAAAATTTTATTTATTTATTAATATTAATTAAAATATAGAAACCAAATATGATATTTTAATGATGATGGTAACACAAAAAAATACCCGACTGAGTTTGTTGTGGGTTCATCTCGGATCAGGGCGCGAAGGAACCCTCGTAACTTTAGATTTTAAGCCGTTCTTGAGTACCATCATCAGACGTATATTAGAATCAGAGTGTGGAAAAAAATATAATTCGACGATTCAAAAGTGCTTTAATATGCCTACTTGGAGGGATGAATGGATGAGGAATGGATATACTTCAAGGGTTGTTTTGTGATAGTTTGGTTAGGTTCTGATGATGGGATTGATGACAATGTGACGGAACTCTTCAATTCTTAGGAGCAAATCCACGATACTCGGCAGAGTCTTCCATAAGCTAGCCAGATATTTGAGTTGCCTACCGTAACTTCGGTATGGTCAAGTGCTTGTCAAGTCGTAGTTGAATATGAAGACCAATGGATCTCCTCAACGGCATACAGTAAGGTTGCGGTTTAAGGCAGAAAATATAAGTGTCTGTAATCAAATAGCTTTCGTTTGTTGCTGCATTGCAACACGTTTACTTCAGATTCACTAAAAATCAAAAAATAAATAAAAATTTTAACAAAAAAGAACCGCCTTCAAAACAGACTTACGACTGACGCCGACTCCGAATATAAGAATACGAAGAACAATATAAAGGAATACACAATTATTTCTTACTTTTTAGGGCATATTAATATATTTGAAAGTCTGTTTTAAAGGCGGTTTTTTTTTGTAAAAATTTTTATATGTAACATTTTCAAGAGCATAATAAATTGCCAATACCTTAGTGTTTCATAGATTTTTTAACGCCAATTCATTAGCTTTATTTAAAAAGCATCAAAGCCATTTTTACAGATTGGTACAGGTGCTTATCAGTCATGGTTGCTTCGGCAAATACCTGTATCAAACTGTGGGCTGTGAGCCGTCGGCCAGATGTCACGAGTGTGGTGCCTCGTCAGATATAGCCCACCACACTGTGGCAGAATGTCCCGCCTGGGGTTCTCAGGGACTCATTATGACGTCGCTAATCGGCACAGACCTCTCACGGGTTAGTATTATAGGAGCAATACTCATCAGTGAGCAGGCCTTGACAGTGGTTGCCTCCTTTTGCGAAACTGTCATCTCGCTTAAGGAGGCACGACATAGGGAGAGGGTGAATGACGCTGAGGCATTCCGGCCCAACGAAGGGGAGAAGGAAACAGGAGGAGGAGGTACATACAACTCCGCCCCCAGTAGAAAATCTGTAAGCCGGCTACAATCCAGGGGCCAGAGAGGAATGCCTCAACAAACCTCTGGCTCCCCTCTCATGGTTGACGATGGTCCCGCTGGGTTTTAGTGGGTATTGTCGGGGTGCGTAAATGCATTTTCCAGCGACAAAAAGATATCAAAACCATTTTAGAAGATAACAATTTTTAATTTTAATCTTAAGTATCATACAATATGATGTATCACGTCGCATACAAGTTCGTGGGTCTAGAGTACTCTTGACCTGGCCCTTATTTTAAATATCCTGGATTTGGTCCAGGAACGTTCGCTTTGGTCTTCCCCTTCCAACTTTCCCATACATTCTTGACTCATAAATCCTTTTTGTCAGTCTCCTTTCATTCATTCTCTCTACCTGCACAAACCATCTAAGCACCCCTTTCTCAATTTTAGTCACTGCATCTTCTTTTATACCACATCGTCAATTATGTTTATTTAATTCATTTTTTCATTGTGTTTTTTTATAAAAACTTTATTGGTTTACGTGTTGTCTATTTTGTTTATAAATACGTAATAGTAACGTACGAGTATAGGCGTCTAAACACAGTCAACCACACATGACAACATCTTCTACAATTTTGCTGAATTGTGGTATTGATTAGGTACGGGTTTCCTATAACAGCATAAGACCTGGGACTACGCGGAAGACAGGTGATGTCATATTGGAAATAACCTTTATTGAAAGAAGCTTCCGAAAACTAATCTATCAAAGTTTGGAAAATATTTGACAGTGATAGGACCAGAGGGATAAACCCAAGGGCCAAAAAGATTGTGGTGGAAAAGGACGGTCGTAAAATTTTTGCCTTTGAAGCTGGCCACAAATTTGCTATTCCATTAGTTCTCGAGACATTTGTGGACCAAGGAATTCACTTAAAATTACGTAAACCATTTCCAATATATGCTTTTTTGCCAGTTTATTGCACCTCTACCAAAGTTAACTGGACATTAACCTAAAGAGCTGCCTATAATCTATGTCCATTGTGTAATGTCTTCGTTTTTAATTCTAGGTGATTCTTTTTGTCTATCATCACTTATTATAACCCACAGGATTGATTTAAAATGACGTAAACCATTAACAACATATAAACCAGCATTTAAAAAAAGTTTATTGCGCGTTCGTAGATTTAGAAAAGGCCTATGATCGAGTGGTGAGGAATGAGCTGTGGTCAACGTTATCTACGTATGGGGTGAGCGGTTGTCTGATCCAAGCATTGAAGTCTCTCTATGAGGGTTCTAGTGCCTGTGTCAGAATAAACGGAGCGTACACGGAGTGGTTTCCTGTCGAAAGAGGTGTTCGACAGGGATGTGTTGCGTCACCATGGCTGTTCAACCTATTCATGGATAAATGTTTGACAGATTTAAAAGAAAGTATGTATGGGTTAAGAATGAATGAATTACTCATCAAATGTTTACTCTACGCTGATGATCAAGTAATACTTGCGTCATCCGCTAACGAGCTTCAGGAGATGCTAAATATTATGAATGAAGCTTTGAAAGGGAAAGGAATGAAAGTGAATGTAAACAAAACGAAAGTTATGCTTTTTGAACGAGATGAATCTATGATGAATGGCAATATTTTGATAGATGGGGAACAAGTGGAAGAGGTGAAAGAATTTGTATACTTGGGATCTAAATTTACAAAAGATGGAACATGTGAAAGTGATATCGAAAGGAGAGTGAATGCAGGGAATATGGTAAATGGTGCTCTGCATGCTTTTATGAATAGCCAGATGGTGTCTCAAAGGGCTAGACTGGCAGTGCATGCTGGAGTGTTGGTGCCAACACTTATGTATGGTAGTGAAAGTTGGGTATGGCAGAAGAATCACAAAAGTAAAATAAATGCGGTAGAGATGAGAGCGTTGAGAAGCATGAGTGGATTAAAACTGAGTGACAGAGTAAGAAATAGTGTGATAAGAGAACGTTGTGGTATAAAAGAAGACGTAGTGACTAAAATTGAGAAAGGTATGCTTAGATGGTTTGGGCATGTAGAGAGAATGAATGAAAGGAGACTGACAAAAAGGATTTATGAGTCAAGAGTGAATGCGAAAGTTGGAAGGGGAAGACCAAGGCGAACGTTCCTGGACCAAATCCAGGACATTTTAAATAACGGCCAGGTCAAGAGTACTCTAAACCGACGAACTTGTATGAAAGGTTTAATGAGATTGAAAGAAGCGAAGGAGATATGCAAGGATCGTGGCAAGTGGAAGGATGTTGTCTCTGCCTACCCCTATGGGAATGAGGCGTGATGCTATGTATGTATGTATGTAAACCAGCTTTTCTGCAAACTTATTTCCCTATATTGTATATTCACCTAAAAAAGCTGTACGTAATCTCTATGTCCATTGTATTATTCGTATTCTAGTCTATTCTATTTATCTTTTATTACTTACTATCATTCGAAATCACAGCCAGTGTCAGAAGTTATAGTTAATTTCTTGTACACATTTAAACTAGCCGTGATTAACCTGAAAACTTGGCAACACATTCACTTGAATTTCTTGTCCCATTTAAAGTTTGAGAAAGACTTCACTATGAACTAAAAACTGTACACCTCTAAGTAAAAGCCTGAACGTTCTTTTGAAGCCTACTTTATATACGGAAAGCTTTTAGAAAGTGAAACTTTTCGAAAGACAAAGTGGAGACCGTATTTCTTCGTCGCATGGAAAACCACTATATTGTTATTATTTCGCCTACTGAAGTCTCATATACGATGATTGCTGGCCACAGCTGAAGCCTCCAACCAGTCAAAATAGGACCTGACCTAGTCAAAATAGGAAATGTAGATGTATCCCGATGGAAATAGAACCTAGAACTTCTCCTGGCGAAGGGGGAACTCGCATTTCACCAACGTGACTATCAAACAAGACATGATCATGCCGGCCGTGACCCTGTCATGAGAGGCTACCAAGGATCACCAGGGCCGATAGTGGTGAAGGTAGCCTCGATCACTGTAGACGGCGGGAGGAGAAAGTTAAGCGAGATTCCAGTGGGGTCGAACAGAATTAGTGAATTTTACACCTACCTGGTCTCCAGGCGCCGATCTCCTCGACGGCGACGAGCCCTGGCAGATGAATGAAACGTGTGATGTGTATTTGAAAGTGTGTAAGTGGAATTTGTCAGTAACCTGCCAAAGCGTCGCGGAAAGCTACTGTCGGCGACGCTGGTTCTCTCTCCCAACTCGAAAGACACAGGAACAATAGGAAAACAACAGGAAAATCCATTAATAACCTAGCCGCGCTCTGCCCGCCGCCCTTCTTCGTGGGGCTACGATAGGGCTTCAATACGCGACGTCTAACCATCTGCACCAAACCAAACGCGTGAATTACCACACTTTCTCGACAAATCAAAGCAAAAACCCACGAGACCGGCTTCTTTAACGCCCGTTCGAAACGCCTCGCGGTTGACAACTCGCTATCGGCTTCTTACGACTACAGATCCCGATAATCCATAGACAATATCGCTCTACGCTCTATAGGAGAATAAGAGAGAGACGGAGAGCATAAAGCACAGGGGCGCAGGGTTTTCCGCCGATATCGTCATATCGGCATCCATAATTTCCATACTGTGGGCGTTCGTGGGTAATGTTGGTGCAATCAAACACTTTATTAATTAACTCGGATTATAATGTTCAATCACTTGATGTTCTCAATATCATTTTACAGAAACCCATTAACGATAATAGCTAGGAATGCGACAGTTCCAATAGCCGACCGCTCCGGTCGAGCACCACTCAATAACTGCCGCGGAACGCGCTGGACCGCCACATATTGACTCTGCCCCACTCCGACAGACAGATGGCGCCAGCGTTCCACAGACTATTGCACCCCGACGCATATTAAGTTAAATATTATTACAACATTTGGGATCAAAAACAATATACGAATAAATACACAGGTCACGCTTTTACATGCTTGGCTTGACTTGCGTTACGACGGTTTTAAACATAATAAATCATGTAAAAATGAGTTGATTTCTAACATGCGTTGCAAGTTAACGACGTGTTTAATCACACAGACACTATCTGCCAAGAGAACTCTGGCCAACTATTCAATAGCACAATGCGGAACAAAAATATGACTCAAGAGGTTTTAGGAAAGACATTTATAAACGTAACAAAGGCAAGTTAAAGTTTGCTAAAACAATGTATTTGTTTCAATGTAACTTCTTATGGCACTAGAGGTACGTTTGTGCGAGTATTTATGTAGAATCCGAAGAAGTTTCACTTCCTCCACGTGCTAATACTAATACACTAACGGAATATTGTAATTTTTTAAATAATTTTATTATTATTACGAGAATCAGACGAACTTTACGCGAATGACCCAACCTAGTAAGTCTGCGTGACTTAGATCACTATAAAAAAGGTTATAGCGAGTCAACCTTAAAAGATAGACGTATAATGTGTGAGACTTTTTTTTAGATCTTTTAATAGAGAACAATTATGTCATACATGATTTTTGCGATACGTTAACCGTTTAAACAGCGCACGCAATGGAAGCTGTCAAAAGGAACAAATTCTCATCGTTTTTTCAAAGTTTTTCATTGACACTCCACTCCTATTTGTAGTAACTTTAGTTTTTATAGCCTATAGCTTTTATCGATAAATGGACTACCTAAAACTAAAAGCTTTTTAACTTTGTAGCAGTAGTTCCTGAGATAAGCGCGTTCAAACAAAGCTCTAAGTAGATATAACAGCGGGTAAATTATTTTTTGTTCTTGACAGGTTACCGATTATAATCTTATCTGATAGTAAGTCAAGATACAGTCTAAGATAGAAGGGCTTTGACCTGGTAAGAAGTAATTTGCTGGTAGAGTGCTTTTAGTCTTGTATTTATGAAATTAGCGTATTATATGAAAAATATGACTCATTGGCACATTGTCTGGTTAGTGGGATTCCATCTTAGACTGTGACATCACTTACCATCAGGTGATATCATCGGGGACCTCAGCGACTCATTATGAAGTCGCTGATTGGTATAGACCTCTAACTGGCAAGTATTATAGGTTGGATTGCTTAATTTTGCGAGACTGTCATTTTGTTTAAGGAGGCACGGCAAAGGGAGAGGGTGAATCCTGCCGAAACCCTCCAGCCCCAACGAAGGGGTGCAGGAAACAGGAGGCGGAAACTCGTACAATTCCTCCCCCTGTAGAATATCCGTGAGCTACAACCGAGGGGCCAGAGAGGAATGCCTCAACGAACCTCTGGCTCCCTACTCATGGTTGATGGCGGTCCTGCTAAGTTTTAGTGAGTATTGCGAGTTGTACCCTCGTGGAGCCCCATACTCTTAACCCCGTAAATGCATTACCCAGCGACAAAAAAAAATGCAGGCAAGCGCTAACCTGTTAGCAATAAAGTTTTTATGAAATTTGAGGTTTCATCAATCGAAGCATGTGCCATATATAAATGCTTTTATAGGTTTTTTTTTATCTCACTGGTATAAGTCAAGAGTGAATGGAAAAGTTGGAAGAGGAAGACCAAGGTGAACGTTCCTGGACCAAATCCAGGATATTTTAAATAAGGACCAGGTTAAGAGCACTCTAAACCGATGAACTTGTATGAGAGGATTAAAACTGAGTGACAGAGTGAGAAATAGTGTGATAAGAGAACGTTGTGGTATAAAAGAAGATGTAGTGACTAAAATTGAGAAAGGTATGCTTAGATGGTTGGGGCATGTAGAGAATGAATGAAAGGAGAATGACAAAAAGGATTTATGAGTCAAGAGTGTATCCGAAAGTTGAAAGGGAAAGACCAAGGTGAACTTTCCTGGACCAAATCCAGGATATTTTATATAAGGACCAGGTTAAGAGCACTCTAAACCGATGAACTTCTATGAGAGGATTAAAACTGAGTAACAGAGTAAGAAATAGTGTGATAAGAGAACGTTGTGGTATAAAAGAAGATGTATGAAGATGGGCATGTAGAGAGAATGAATGAAAGGAGACCGACAAAAAGGATTTATGAGTCAAGAGTGAATGGGAAAGTTGGAAGCGGAAGACCAAGGCGAACGTTCCTGGACCAAATCCAGGACATTTTAAATAAGGGCCAAGTTAAGAGTACTCTAAACCGACGACTTGTATGAAAGGTTTAATGAGAATGAAAGAAGCGAAGGAGATATGCAAGGATCGTGGCAAGTGGAAGGAAGTGGTCTCTACCTACCCCTTTGAAGTGTATTAGGCACTGCTGTAATATTAAAGTTGTCATAAAAGTTCTCTGAAAGGAGGGTATTCTGTACGATAAAAGCACTGTTCGATAAGTGTTGCAGGTCCTAACAATGTCCCTTTGTAACGTGCCGCTATAAGTACTTTTCTATAGCAACCCACTTCTGTGGCGAGACCCCCTTTATTCTCACGAGAATCGCTATGTGGCATGCTTAGAAGTTTAGAATCTATTCAAATAAAATCTAATTTATTATTGAAGTGAAACTTCTTTAGATGCATGAGGGTAAAATTTTTAGGGATGAAAGTTTTTTTATGCTAATTCGTTTGAATTAAAACTACCTAATGTTTTTCTATTTACAAATAACATGTGGCATTTCAATTTGCCACTCGTCGACAAAAAAAACACGTGGCATTTTTATTTACAATTCGTTATTTGAGATTACAATAAATCATTTATAATAATTTTCGACATTCTTTATATTTTAATGACAATTAAATTGGTAATCTATCTTCCTTTTTCTCTCCCTCTGAGTCTTAAAATTTAGTGTGGCAAAGAAGTTTTACACCAGACATGTGTACTTTATACGCACGCACTTTTATTTTTTTTTTTGTAATCGTAAAAGCATTATAAAGAAACCTTTACCTGCAGATCGCATAAACATATTGTTTTTCATGAGAAAAATCTAAATAGTTGATACGCAACAACGACAGTCTATGTCTCTCTCTCAAACAAATAGTATCATGGTAAAGAAAGAGCGAGACAAATACATTCGTTTTCGCCGATTTGTACGGCCGCGTATGTTTCTCAGTCGCACGTGATATTCCGATGACTCTATTTTCGATTTTTATACAAATAAACTGGGGTCTTTTGGTACCCCCGTTCGGATGAGGAGTAATTTTTTTATACTTAGGGCCGGAAATCTAAAGACACATTAACCTGGCACCCATGGCCCAAATTGTAGACCCGAAGCTCTTAATAGAGACCTGCGATATTATGCCTTTTTGAAGTGAAACTTCTTATGGCATCGTAGCAATGCTTTCGTATTATGTTAAGACAAACAATACGTTAAGGAAGTGAATCTACTTTAGCATATACTGTAGTAAATAGTGTATAATAATTTCATTTTGAATTCATGTTAAACAAATGTATTTTGTAGTAACTGTTCTAAAGTAAAAGTGTGAGTAAAGTAAAGACACACATACGTATCGCGTAACGAAGATTTCTCCCTACCGTATCATAAGAAGTTTCACTTCAAAAATAACATAAAAGAATAATAATGATATATTCTTTATTTGTATATATTGACGTTACGTCCTCTGTCTGTTCGCTTAGATCTTTTAATCTAATCAACGGATTTTAATGCTGTTTCCAGCAATAACTAGAGTGATTCAAGAGGAAAGTTTAAATATATAATATGTATATATTATAACGTAGAAAAACCGAAGTAATCAATTATTTGAAATGTGATGTGACAAATGCATATTAGCGCGCTTAAATCGCAAACGCTGGCTAAACCTTACAAGATAGAACAAATTAATGTATTATGGAATTGTATATCTTAAAAAGATCTATTAAATGATATGCAAATGTATATATTTATCTCTAAAATATAACCCATGTTAGCCATTTTGACCTTTAACATATTCCAAAAAATATGTGTTATTTACCAAGCTTTTGAAGTCAATACAGTATTATGTATTATTCAATTAAATACATTACATAGATGGTATATTCCATGTAGATCAAAATTGCTCGTAAAAGTTTTTTATTAAAATGTATACTTTAGAAGATATCACAAATTTAAAAAGGGGAGGTACAGTGATGGGGAGGTTAATGGGTTAGCGTAACAGCTTAGTCTCATTCATAACACACAGAACATCTAACCACGTTTTCGTTAAAAAAAATAACAAAATATATCATAACACTTTAAAAATTTAAACTTTTTTAGTGAGTTATCTAAGTTAAATATGATAAAAAACGTAATTGCTGTTTTGAACGATAACGTGGAATGAACGGGTTGTATTCTGAAGTCGCGCGATAAAAGCTTCATCTGATAAGTATCCGCTAAGCCATAACAATGAGCTTTTGTAGAGCTTTTGCCGCTCGTGAGAACAGTCTCCGCTGAAACAACTCCCTACTTGATCTTTTTAAATGTCTCTTGCTTTATCTTTTTTTTGTTTGTTTTTTTTTTGATTTCGACAGTAGACTGTTATCTTACCTGATCGTAAGTGATGATACAGTCTACGATAGAAAGGTGCAATGCACTCCAATGAGAGGATGTATGCCGGAGTATCCTACTTCTGTGAGACCGTAGTGTCGCTTAAGGAAGCTCATGAGCGAGAGGGGCAGAATGCAGCGGATGCTTCCGCTTTCTTGAATCCTCAGTTGCGCTCATCTGAGGTACCAGGGACGAATGCGAAAGTTGAACACCTGGTGTCTCATTTATGAATGTAGAGGGTTCCGCTGGGTTTTAGTAGGTATTGCAAGGTCTCATCCCTCGCCGAGTCCCACACTCCCAAAAAAAGTCTACGATAGAAGCGATATAGAGCATCAGTCTCTTAAAGAAACGATCTATTAGATCCTTAAATAGACGTTATTATTGATGTAAAACTTCTTTAGGCTCACGGATGAAACACGTGATTAGCGTCACGAAGATCTGCAGCGTTTTTATGCTAATATGTTTGAAGATTACGTAGTAATATTTACAAATAAAAAGTGGCATTTTTATTTACAATTCGTCATTTGAGATTCCAATAATTTATTTGTATTAATTTTCGATACTTTTAATATTTCAATGACAGTTAAATTTGTTGAATTCCTAACATATCTTCCTTTTTCCCTTTTTTTTTAACGCTGGGAAATGCCTTTATGCACGCCGATCAGAGTAAAATCTTATCGGCAGTGTGGGACTCGCTGGTAAACCAGAATACCCACTTAAACCCAGCGATACCCTCCGCTTCCTTTACTGGAGCACCAGAGGATCGGTAGACGCAATCTACCCTGGGACTCCGGAAGATTCCTCTGGGAAACTTAAGAAGGAGGAAGGAGAAGCGCACATCGACGCCTCCTACCTCCCAACCTTCTGCGCCGAAGTAAAGGAGCGTCTACAGCGTTCTCCCTGTGCCTCTCATGTGCCTCCTTCAGCAAAATAACACTTTCATAAAAGGAGACCACTGTCTTCCACTCCCTTTCACCGGTGAGCATTGCGCCAACTATGCCCTCCAGTGAAAGGTTTCCTCTGACCAACGACGTCAATAGATGCCGCTGGGGTCCCCACGCCGGGCATTCTGCCAGAGTGTGCTGCACTGTATCTACAGGTGCATCATACTCATGGCAGGCAGGCGTTACCTCCCTGCTTCCTTTTTCCCTCCTTCTAAGTCTCGGAAATCTAAAGTTTTACATTAAATATAAACAAGACTTAAAAATTTACATGTGTACTTTGTACGCACGCACTTTTAACTTTTTCTTTACATCTACCAATAATCTTTTGATTACCAGAAAGTTTGGCTAGGAGATAAAACTTTTCAGTTTTAAACCCAGCTTTTTGCAACTTCGACAATAAAGTTTACAAATTAATTAAATTATGTAAATTCAGTCAATTTAGTTCTACGTAAAACCAAGTATAATCTAAGTGAGCCACGTAATTACAAATACAATGAAAATTATATTTAATATTATATATTTAGCCTTTAAGAGTTTTAGAGATTGTTACTCGTTATTTTCTTTCCCAATCACCATATTTTGTTGGTTGAGGATATATTCGGTAACCCTAGGTTACCAAATTGGGACGAATGCAAAAGTTGAACTCCTGGTGCCCTACTCATGGATAAAGAGGGTTCCACTGGGTTTTAGTGGGTATTGTAAGGCCTACTCCTTAGCTAAGTTCCACGTTCCTGACTAATGAGACGGGGTTTCTGTGTAAAAGCATATCCCATCGAAAAAGAGATGGTTCTAAGGTGGATAAGAAATTAAGCAAGAAAGGAAGAAGCCTATGCTTAATTCTCACTAGCTCTTTATTAAAAATCTGGTACGTGTAGATTCAATCAATTTATATGTAAACATTCTTATTAACAGAGTCACTACTGAGATGTTTGCTGTTGACATAGACACACACACTAACTCTCTTATACCATTTTGTTGAAGGAAAGCGAAGTCTTCTGGCACGACACTGGCATTCACCCTTTAAAGAAAGCTCCAGTCTCTTTTATCTCTTAGATAGATTTAACAATCCAATCTGATACGCATTACGCGTTACGTTATCAAAAGTTACATCATATTTATATTTTTATCCAAAACGTCATTGCATCTAGAGATCACGTCCTTTCACTTTCCACGATTCTTGCACGTCTCCTTCGCTTCTTTTATTCTGAATAAACCTTTTATACAAATTCGTCGTTTTAGAGCACTCTTGACATGGCCCTTATTTAAAATGTCCTGGATTTGGTCCAGAAACATTCGCCTTGGTCATCCCCTTCCAACTTTTCTATTCACTCTTGACTCATAAAACCTTTTTGTCAGTTTCCTCTCATTCATTCTCTCCACGTGCCCAAACCATCTAAGCATACCTTCTCAATTTTTGGTCACTACATCTTCTTTTGTAATATATAATAATAATATAATATAAATAAAAATAGAAAATTACGTCCTAGAGTGCAAAAATCAATAAGATCGATCTCTTCTAGACAACCTTTGGTGAGAGAAACAGAAGATAGGAGCGATAGGTAGAAATAACTCATAATATTCATTTTTTTACAAAAATAAAAAGTGCTTTTACGCAAGCAACAATTCGTTAGTGCAATATAATCAGTGTAAAGTTGGGAACAATGGGCTGGTGCACCCTCAGTACCCCTCGTGCCGCTTTAAGCTGCATCCTGCAATTGGATAAAGGGCAGTTAGTCCCCCTCGACACTGCCGCCGGGGACCGGTACTTATTCATCCGATTCAATTACCGTATCCGAATAATTATTTACTTGTACCGGCAGAAATCGATTTCGGGTTTCATGTCGAGTGCTTTTATAATTGGAGCACCCCGGGGTGATTTGGATTCTGTCATAAAATTATTACATGGCATTTCTCTTCGTCTGCTCTTCAATCAATTTTTATCAGAACGCTAGTGAATAACCCTGGCTTAAGCCCACATTTTTTGTCTATCATATATAAAGGAGGAAATACAACGAATCTTTATGCTGTCAAATTTGCAACACAACTTTAACATAAGAATTACAGTAGGCCAATATAGAAACAGTGGACAAAAGCAGAGGGTAAAATCTGATCTTGTTTATTGCGACTAAATACGAATCACGCCTTTCCACTTGCCACGATTCTTGCATATCTCCTTCGCTTCTTTCATTCTCATTAAACCTTTCATACAAGTTCGTCGCTTTAGAGCACTCTTGACCTGGCCCTTATTTAAAATGTGCTGGATTTGGTCCAGAACCATTCGCCTTGGTCATCCCCTTCCAACTTTTTCATTCACTCTCTCCACGTGCCCAAACCATCTAAGCATACCTTTCTCAATTTTGGTCACTACATCTTCTTTTGTAATGGTTAACTAAAAGATCAAAGATTTTATCACGCTAAATAAAGAATATAACACATCGCACTCGGTGGAAATAGAAACCACGAGATTTAGAAGGTCATTTGAAGGTTATTCAGCTGCGTATCAAAATTCCATTTAGTATAACTTTCGACTCGGTTAAGCTACGATGTTCATTCAAGTTTCAATCGATAATTCAAGTCAATATCTAGCTTTTAATCATGATCTCGCCTGATGATATAGTCTAAAATAGTAGCACGATGATAAAAGGTAATTTAATTTTTAGACGTGGTCAGATTTTTACGAATAAGGCTAACGTACTTGAATGCTTTCATGCTGTTTATCAAGTCGGTTATCACCGGTCCGTTTAAGTAAAGATTATATCGTTTATTATCGTGTAGTGGTGTTTACTCGCACGACTGCTTGTAATCACGGACCGCTTCAAATAGCCAGGCAGCCAAGCGCGAACCGCCCTACAGCTGAGTGGACTTGTTCCTGAACACGATATGCAGGGCTTTAATATTATATTTCATTTTAAAAACTTTGCACCCTTCCCCAAACCCCATTTGAACTTGTTGTATACGTCTATATTAATATTATAAAGTTCCAGCGTTTGTTTCATTGTAATAGACGCATTGGTAAATACAACAGCTATGTAATAATCGAGTATATAATTTATTACGCGACCTTTAGAAATTTTTAGGCTCTCATAGGATAGATTCGTTTATTTTTATTAAAAGTTGTTAAACACTGTACTACAACCGATTCCAAAAGGTTGTTGTGTAAAATAGAAAAAGAAATATTGTTTTAATATTAATAAAGCTAAGGGAACGCTTACTCGTTGCTTGGCGAACGTTTGCCAGTCGCGTTTGATATATATAGAGGCCGTTTTGGCGACAACATTATTCCACACAATTCTGCACATTCAATATGTTGTTTTAACCAAGGCGGTATGACATATGAACGCCGCCATATTGACCTTGGCTTCTCCGTAAAGCCATTTTCATTTTATCACCAAAACTGAGGCAATGTAGTAAAGGTTCACGGTAAAACCCAATCGCTGGCGTAATAGTGAGAGGTTTCGCTTACTTAGTAGATGTAATGGGTCCATAACCTGATTGCAAATTACCACCATACCAGCAAAGACGTAACACCGAATCCTTAAACGACCTGATCCAGGAATCGAAGCTTGATAGATCTCCGATCAATAGACTGTTGAGGAACCCCGGCTTCGTGAATAGGGAGCCTAATTGAACAATGGTAAATCCCTATAGATCGGGGCTGCGCCCACTGTCCCCCTCCGGCCGACAAGTGCACTGAACCAGCCACAATCAAACGCGAATGCTTCGTGCCATTACCGCATCCTCTCAAAGCGTGCTTCAAGTTGGCTGCGATTTGCATAACGTACTGTTACATCCTCAAATATATACGTATGTTGCTTACGATGAGGAAGCCATCAAAATAAAAACTATATAACCTTGTTTGAATCATCATTAGTCAGTCTGTTTGCAGGTAGAGAGATAGGTACGTAAATCAGAAAGTAGATTGGTATGTAAGTACGAAGGTATTTAGGGAGATATTTGTGCCTACCAGCGAGTAGATCGGTAGGTAAGAAGGTAGATCGACAGGTATATAGGTAGGTATGTAAATAGGTGGATAACTAGTTAGGTAGGTTAGTAAATACGTAGGTAGATTGGTAGGTAAAGAGGTAAGTAGGTGGGTAAGTAATTAGATAGGTTGGTAAGTAGGAAGGTAGATAGGTAGGTAGGTATGGGGGTAGGTAAGCAAATAAGTAGGTTGGTAATTAAGCGAGTCGTTAAGTAAGAGGATAGGTAAGTAGATAATTGGGTAAGCAGGTAGATAAATAGGTGGGTGATGGGTAGATAAGTAGGTAGGTAGGTAAGTAGATAGGTATATAGGTAAATAAGTAGGTAGATATGTTTATTGTTAAGAAGGTAGATAGGTAAATAAGTAGGTAGGTAGATAGGTGGGTAGTTAAGTAGGTATGGAGGTAGGTCAGTAGGTAGGTAGGTAAACAAATACGTAAATAAATAGGTGAGTAAGTAGGTAAATAGGTAAACAGGTAGGTACATCGGTGTATAAGTAGATATATAGATATAAGTGAGTAATTGAGTGGGTAGGTAAATAGGTAGGTAGGTAAGTAGTAAGATAGATAGATGGGTAGTCAAGTAGGTATGGGATAGGTAGGTATGAGGGTGGGTAGGTAAATAGTTAAATATTATGTAGGTACGTAAATAAATAAGTTAGTAAGTAAAAAGGTATGTGGAAATTTCGGTAAGTATTAGTAGGTAGGTAAGTAGGTGACTAGGTAGGTAGATAGGTAAAAATGTAGTTAGGTAAGTGAGTAGGTAGATGAGTAGGTACGCCCATTGGGAACGATTTCCCGATGTTTTTTCACTTTTTCGGCTTAGTACATAGTGTTATATAGGTTGTAAGATTTAAGGTAAGTTTTGTAGAAGAACACAAACGTCGGTTATAAATAAAAATCTAGACTCTCGAGTGTACAATGTCGATGATGGAAAGGAAAAACGTAGTAAGCTACAAATTCAAAACTGTTCATCACTTTGATTGATACTATTGTTATTACTCACTAATGATTGCAATTATTATTATATTTGTATAGTTTTACTTCTTCGCTTCTTTCATTTTCATTAAACCTTTCACACAAGTTCGTCGGGTTAGAGTACTTTTGACCTGGCCTTTATTTAAAATGTCCTGGATTTGATCCAGAAACGTTCGCCTTCCAGCTTTCGCATTCACTCTTGACTCATAAATACTTTTTGTCAGTCTCTTTTCATTCATTCATCTAAGCATACCTTACTCAATTTTAGTCACTACATCTTCTTTTATACCACAACTTCCTCTTATCACATTATTTCTTGTTTTGTCACTCTGTTTCTATCCACTCCTACTTCTCAGCGCTCTCATCTCTACCATATTTACTTTTATGATTCTTCTGCCATACACAACTTTCACTACCATACCATAAGTGATGGCACCAACACTCTTGCATGCACAGCCAGTCTGGTCCTTTGTGACAGCATCTGGCGATTCATAAAGGCATGCAGAGCACCATTTACCATATTCCCAGCATTCACTCTCCTTTCAATATCACTTTCACATGTTCCATCTTTTGTAAATTTATTTCCCAAGTATTTAATTCTTTTACCTCTTCTACTTATTCCCCATCTTTCAAAATATTGCCAATCATCATAGATTCATCTTTTTCAAAAATCATAACTGTCGTTTTGATTACATTCACTTTCATTCCTTTCCTTTTCAAAGCTTCATTCATTATATTTACCATCTCCTGTAGGTCATTAACAGATGATGCAAGAATAACTTGATCATCAGCGTTGAGTAAACATTTGATGAGTAATTCATTCATTCTTAACCCATACATACTTTCTTTTAAATCTATCAAACAGTTATCCATGAATAGGTTTAACAGTCTTGGTGACACAACACATCCCTGTCGAACACCTCTTTCAACTGAAAACCACTCCTATGTCTTTATTATAGTGTTATCCTGTATTATTTATAGACAAGAGTTATCATTTTTGGACATTAAACTTTAACGTGATTATTCTAAAGTTTTATTGAGACAATATTTTGAGGGTTACTACTTGTTTGCCTTCCAGCATCTATACAATCCTATTTCCAACTAAAGATAACAAAAGATATCAAATCTTTATATTATTGCTTTCCAACTTCTTGCTGAGAAGTAATCTCGAACTCAATCGGATTTCGAGAGCCAATCTCGTCGAATCCCTTGATATTAATGAAGTGAAATCCTACATATACCATTTCTGTAGTATAACTAACTTCGTTGTCGTAATGATACTCGTTTTACTAACAGATCTCTCGGGATCGATTGCCTTAATTA
Source organism: Elymnias hypermnestra (assembly GCA_015832385.1). Lineage (NCBI taxonomy): Eukaryota > Metazoa > Arthropoda > Insecta > Lepidoptera > Nymphalidae > Elymnias > Elymnias hypermnestra. The sequence goes on from JACTOM010000939.1 coordinate 937,627, forward strand.
AATTTTAAAATATATATTGTCTAATTGATTAAGTCTTGGTAAAATTTGCATTTTGTAGAAATAGATAAGGTAAGTAGCAGCCCATTAACGTCTGGTGTCAAAAAATTGAGACTTACCAAAAATGTCTGGGCACCGGAATGTTTATTGTAAAGTTATCTCATGTGCCAAGGCAAATTACATCGCTTTTAACATTGTAACTTCATGTTTGACATTTCGTTACTTTCCTACATTCGAAATATTTGTGGCCCTGACGAAGGCACTGTTTCCCATATCATGTTCACCTGTTCTAAAATTTCCCAACGCTAACCTACAAGCTGGTGCAGGTGTTAACTGGACATGGTTGCTTCGGTAAGTATCTGCACCAGATTGTAGGCTGCGAAGAGACGCCTGCTTGCCGTATTTGTGGGGCGGCCGTAGACACTGCGCACCACACAGTAGCAAATTGTCAGGCTTGGGGACCTCAGCGTCACATCTTGACATCGCTGATTGGGAGTGACCTCTCANGGTGCCAGTTCGTGGTCTTTTTTAGTTAATGCATAGATTGGGTGCTAGTGATTCTAAGGCGTGAAAATTGAGAAGGAAGTGCTCTGTTGAATATCTATTTGAGGGAAAGGATTAGTTGAGAGATCTTTCTTTTAAACTTTCAATTTCTTTTAAGCATTATTTATTTTAAATGTATTAGGACAACCATTGTTACCATAGGTAAACAATCTTTGTTTTTAGTATCTAGACCTTTGACATTATATTTATCTGTCTTGTAAATCATTTTCACATTATCATATATTGTATTGTATATAAAACTACTCAAATGTTTATGTCCTATGTAATAAATAACAGTGGAAACTTGACTGACTTTTGTGTTTTTATTATTGAATTTCATAAAAATGACAATAGTAACATCTAATGGCTGAGGCGCTTTTTTAGGCACAATAAATACCTGTATCAGAAGCACTCGAATAAGATTTAAATAATATTATTTGTAGTCGTCGTCGTCACTTCAACCGATGGACGTCCAGTGCTGGACATAGGTCTCACGTAATGACTTTCACAAGGCCAGATCTTGCGCCGCCTGGCTCCAGCGGCTACCGGCGACCCTCTTTATATCATCGGTCCACCATGTGGGGGGGTCGCCATTCCAGCACCTTTGGTCCCCACGTCCATCGGTCCTTCGGACTATGTGCCTCGCCTATTGCCACATCAGGTTCGCGATTCTTAGGACTATGTCGGTGACTTGGGTTCTACTAAGGATCTCTTCATTTCTAATTCTATCACGTAGAGAAACTCCGAGCATAGCCCTCTCCATCGCACGCTGAGTGACTCTGAGCTTCCGCATGAGGCCCATAGTCAGCGACCAGGTCTCAGAATCGTATGTCATCACTGGCAACACGCACTGTTCGAAGACTTTGGTCTTCAGGCACTGAGGAATATCGGATGAAAATATCTGGCGTAGCTTCCCGAACGCAGCCCAACCGAGTTGGATTCTGCGGTTGACCTCCTTCTCGAAATTGGACCTACCTAGCTGGACTATATGTCCCAGGTCTGTGTACTCGTCAACAATTGTCGACGAAGATTTATGTGGTGAGCAAATTTTTTAAACATTTATCTATTGTTACGATCATGGCAGGAATTGGTAAAACCACCCAGCTAAAGCTTTAGCTTTCTTAAGAACTATCAATGTAATTAATTAAAAAGGATCTCTTCAGATGAATATTTTTAAGATTCCCGCATTTTTATTATAATAAAATACTTAATAGTTTTAAGGTAACTAACGTATTTCAATTAGTAAGGTTTAAATTCATTTATAGTCTTTATTATACACCATAAAAACAGATAAAATTGACTAAGACTTATTAAATAGTAGAATAAAAGGAGGTCCTATTGCTTAATAGCGATCTTTTACAGACAATCATAAATGATTAGGAAATACAGTAAACAAACACCTTTTAACTACCTGCACTATACTGTGTCATCCTTAAAAGATAGATATATGTCACCGTGGACTTTTTTGTAAATTTATAAACGAGAAATTATTTTGTTATACAATGTTTTGTTCTATCTCTAAGCAACTGGGCAGCATTTCGATGAAATCTTTCATACGGCTTGATTTTTCTGACACATCTATCAATAATTGTTAAATTTCAACCAATTAACAAAAAAACGATGTAATCTTTCCATATGAATCATTCTATTTCTTGTTCACAATCGCATGAAAGTCTTTTCAGTAATTTTTGGGTTTATCGCGAAAGGATAGACAAACGTGACGGAGTTGTTGTTGTAATTGCTATGTTGCAATTTTCCATTTATAATGAGGATAGGGGATTTATTTTTTGTCGCTGGGAAATGCAATTTACGCACTAACCCTGACCGATGACCAGTCAGGAGTGTGGGACTCGGCGATGGAAGGTTGAATCCGATGAATGAATCCGGTCTGCCGCCCATCATTTCTCGCTGGGTAGCATCGCGCCTACGAGGCTTCCCAACGAGAGGTCGCCGCCGATTAACAACACCAGGAGGTGACGCTGAGGTCACCAGGCCGCACAATCTGCCACAGTGTGATCGCTGAATCTATAGCTGCGCCACACTGATGACAATCGGGTGACTCCTCCCGACCAATTTGGTGCAGGAACTTTCCGAAACAGCTATGTTCGGTCAGAACCTTCGCCAATCTGTAGAAAAGCGTCCCGTGCTCCCTGCAAAGCCATTGTTCCAGGTGAGGACGGGTTGCCGCCACAGTGGCCATGCCCACTACTGGGGAGGATAGGGAATGAATAAGAGTCACGTCAAGTAAAGATAAACAGTTTGATTTAAAAAATAGTGGTTATAAGATGAAATGTCTTCGTAACATTTGAATTTCGTAACGTTAGAAGGGTGGCCTATTGGTTAGATACGTCTGCCTTAGCATCTGCCATAAGCTCACTTTGCTTGTCTTGTGTCTCCTTCTGCAGGATGACAGCCTCAAAGCAGGAGCCATTGCTCTTCAACTTGGCTCATCACCACGCATAGCGCCCACTATACTGAGTATGCCCAAACCAAACAAAGTCTCACCGGTGGAAGGGGAGCTCCAAGAGGCATAATTTTGCTCGTCTGCAGTCATTGAACTAAACCCTTGACGAAGAGGGTTCCGTTGAGTTTGAGGGGGTATCCTGGTACGTCCAGCGAGTCCCACAGCTCAGCTGGAGGTTTATACTTCATCCGGAGCGCATAAAGCATTTCCCAGCCAAAAAGAAACAAAGAATGTTTATACACATCTTGTAAACAGAGTCGTGCGACGCCATCCTCTGTTTCTACAAAAAAAAAAACTTGGACATATGTTTTTTTTTAATCATGCATCATGTGTATCAATAGGAAACATAGATAGTATGTCGAAAGTCCCACGGAACGCTCTCTACTATCAACACGCAGTCGATCTGCGACAGATGAGACGCGTGACGACGTGGGAAATGGGCCAACGGGAACTATCATATCGCATGGCTGTCACTACCTTGAATAAATATACGCCTAAAACTGCCAAGAAATAACTACCAGTTATAAAACTTTCCTAGGTTTCTGCGGTTTCTATTAATTACAAAACATCTATAGAAAGATCGATAAGAGAAGATCCTGTATTACTTCGCAATCACACATGCCTATTTTCGAAAAGCGTGATAATGAAATACTTATCTTTTTTAGTAAGTGTGGAACTTTTCAGTTTCGACAGAAGACCCATTTTAACCCAGTACTACACTCTTCAACCTGAAATCGAAGTGTCAATGACTCCGTTGCGCATTCATTCTGACTTCCTGGATGAGGCCGACTAAGGAGGTTCAAAGAGACTAAAGGCGTTCATAAAGACGTCTCTTGCCACTCAACTTCATCCTTCAAAATGAAAGAGCATCTGCTGCAGCTTCTTATTTTTTTTTGCATTAACTCCTTCAACGAGATAACTAAGGCGGTGTAAGAGTGAGAAAAGAAGCGTTTACATATACATATCCAGCCATCCAGTCCCCTCTTTTAAAGAAGAAAAGCATCTACTGAAGCTTCCTGTGTGCTCTGCATTGCCTACTACAACTAGATGACTAAGGGAGTTCAAGGAAGATACGAGGCTCATTTATAAAGATGCCCCCAGCCTCTTCCTAAGCCTTCTTAGGTAAAGGAAACAACATCTGCTGCAGCTTCTTTTTCTCTCTACATTACTTCCTGCAACGGGGATAACTTAGAGGTTCCAGGAGGATATAAGAATATCTTCGAAGGAGACGAGCATCTACTGCAGCTTCCTGTGTTCTCTGCATTGTGTCTTTCAACGAAATGATTTATGGGGTTCAAGGAAGAGACAACAGGCTATCATATAAATGCCTTTTGCCACTCAGCTTCCTTCTTCGAAGGTACAGCGTTACTTGCTGCAGCTTCGTACATAAGGATTGAGGATCTGTTGCTGCTTCCTGTTCTCTCTACGTTGCTTCCTTCAGCGAGATGACAGAAAGCCTTGCAGAAAGACACAACTGTATCCCATTTCACTGTCAAGCATGTTCTAGTGTCTAGTGAAACAGTCGTTTGTCCGATATATCTTTATAGATCTATGGTCATTATAAAAGGAGCACTTAATCTCGGCAAATATTTGAACAAACTGTTTGCAATGGACCATTGTGGTAAGAAAGAGCCGGTGTCGTGTTTAGCGCGTTTAGTTAACACACGCTAACGTGGTGGAGCTGTGGGATTACCAGTGCTCTAAAAGCATACATTTTAACGTATTTACTGCTTTAAAATTATATCCTACTATACATTGTAACTACATTTTCTTTCCTTTAAAATGTAACTTCATTTTAAAAGAAAAAGAGGTTAAAGAAATTGACGTAAACCTATTGTAATATCGATTTATTTTTGTTGTTCACTTTTACGTGATAGCATCTCATTATATTAAGCCTCCGATGGTTGATACCAATAAAGAAGAACTTAAAATCTTAAGTCTAAGGTGCTTTTGCTCTCGATTCTTAGAAAAACCTGCAAAAAACCCATTACAATGCTCTGTAGAAATCATAAAGGCTAAATTACCTCTTACCAGGTTAAAGCACTTCCGTTCTTTAAATAGTGTTGTCACTTATAATGAGGTGAGATTATAATCAAGCTCTAACCAGTCAGAATCAAAGAAAAGGTTATGTGATTTTATGAAAGCGAGATGCAAATGAAACAGCTGATGAAAGCCATCAGCGCTGCAATATTGTCCTTCGCTGCTCTGCCAACGGAGGTTCAGATGTTGTTACTTATAACATTGGCATTAAAAAGTACCAACTAGGCTGCTCTACTGTTGGTAGGCTACATATACACCGCGATATGCAGGTTTCTACAATGTTTTCTTTTACCGAAAAGCACAATTATGGATTTAAAGGAATGGCCACAAGCAGTGTGGTAGATCTATACTCTAAAAGCTCATTCTTTTATGAGGTACAAGACATGTGCCCACTAGTGGGAGGTTCAGAGGCTGCTGCTTAATAAGCGAGGCATGAAAAATACCAACCAGGATGCTCTACTGTTGGTAGGCTACATATACACCGAGATATGCAGGTTTCTACAATGTTTTCCTTTACCGAAAAGCACAATTATGGATTAAAAGGAATGGTCACAAGCAGTGTGGTAGGTCTATGCTTTATAAACTCATTCTTCTATGAGGTACAAGGCCTGTGCCCAGCAGTGGAAAGTTTACAGGCCGCTACTTAATAAGACAGGCTTTGATAACACAGGACTACAGGACTTATACCAATTAGGCTGCTGAACTATCAGTAACCTACATATAGGCAAGCACAATAATGGATTAGATTGAATGATCACAAGCAGTGTGGTAGGTTAATGCTCTAAAACTCTTTATCCTATGAGGTAGAAGGCCTGTGTCCAGCAGTGGAAGGTTAAGACGCTGCTACTTAATAAATGAGGCATTAAAAATACCAACCAGGCTGCTTTACTGTTGGTAGGCTACATATACCCTAGATAAGCAGGTTTCCACAATGTTTCCTTTACCGAAAAGCACAATTATGGATTAAAAGGAATGATCACAAGCAGTGTGGTAGGTCTATGCTCTAAAAACTCATTCTCTTATAAGGTAGAAGGCCTGTGCCTAGCAGTGGGAGATTCAGAGGCTACTACTTAACAAAACAGGTATTAAAATACGAACCAACCTGCTCAACTATCAGTAGACTACATATACCCAGAGATATACAGGTTTCATCATTGTATTCCTTTATCGAAAAGCAGAATGATGGATAGGAAAGAATAATCAAGCATGTAACTTCTTTTTTATAACAAGAAACTTAGTAGTTTCTGCTCAGAGTTCTGAACTAGAATCCACAGGTCTAACCACTTGGCTATCATGGCATATAAAGCCGTACCAAAAACATAAGTTAAACATTTCATAAACGTGTACATGCCCATATCCGGTTTTGCCGTACATGTCGCGAATGTCTAATTAAAAACCAACATTGTTGAGCTGCAATCATATTAAAAATATTGTTTTTATGGCCATAATTACATTTAATAACCAAGTGCGGAAGTGATAATATCGTTTAATTTAAAGTAACAGTACAAAATGGCATTGTCGGTAGGTGTAGGTGGGGCCAAGGTAACATTTTTATTGGTATACTAGCCGATGCCTACGTTTTTATCTGGTTAGAATTGGAAGTTTTTCATATAGCTATAGTGATCGCAATCTAATAAAATGGACTGGACATCCGGTGGAACTTATCGATAATTTATTACTGGAACCTTTGTATATAATTCACGGTTACAAGGAATTGGAGGTAGCAGAGGCTTCCTCATTCGTCCTGACATTTCCTGATTAACGCCTCCAGCTACCGGGCCCCCTACTTCGAAGGAGCGCAGCATCAGCAACACATTTCCTTTTTCTCTTCATTGCCTCTTTCAACGAGATGATATCCTCACAAAAGGAAGGAATTCACCAAGAATTGCGCAAAGTATACTTCCCAAATTGATAGGCCCTAGGTTCCTGTCATCGATCTAAGGCAATGCAATAAAGAGGAGACGAAAGAAGAGAGAATTTTTTAGTCTTTATTGGCTTTTTACATCGCCACCACTTTTATAATAGCTGTAAATAATAAATATGCAATAGGAGGATAGAGCTACTCCTAGTTTACTTTCTGTTTAGCTTTCCTACCTACTACCTTTCCTAGTACCTACAGATTTATTTAGTAATAGCCATTGCCCCGCGATGTCACCCGCGTAGATACACCCGCGATCTCGAGGCAGTGGAATTTTCGTTAACTTAAGAGTCTAATCTCACTTAGTTTTAAATCACTTTTCAGATTATTACGAGGTATGACAATTAAGTAATGAGACTGATTTTATTGCCGCGCTTGTGGTAAACCTGTGACCTTGAAATTTCCTTTGTCTTTTTCCGGCATCCTTCTCCTCTCCATTGATATGTGTACCATCGCTCTAGCTTGTTTAGTTCCCCAGCTGCGTCAAGTTGAGTAGACGTGTGTTTGTAGTGCTCGTCACGAAAATGGAAGATCGAAATCAAGAGCAACGCGTCGCGATAAAATTTTGCGTCAGATTGGGCGAAACAGCTTCGGAAACGTACGCTAAAATTATAAAAGTGTATGGTGATAGTGCTCTTAGTCGTGCCCAGGTGTTTCGATGGCACTCGTAAATAAACACTTACATTCATAATCTAATCAAAAAACAGATTTTATTTAGGCAGATATTTTTAAATTCGTTATATCTTTTGAATTTAATATCCAATTTTAAAAATTTAAGTTGTTTTTTACAGGTATTGTAAAGGTATTTAATAAAATATTATTTAATAGGATAAGTATTAATAGAGAGGTATGATTATTATAGTTCGATTATGCGGCACCTTTATTAACTTTTAAAATACAAAAAAGTAGTTATTTGTAGCATATCTACAGTAGTTAGATGTATGGTATCACAGACTTTTTTGTAGATATTAATACGTTCTATAATATTGTAGAACATTTTTATGTTCTATCATCAATAATCAACCCAGCGCAGGCCATGACAGATTTTATGTAACCAATTTTTTCACACCTTGGGTTTCATTAGTGCCTTTTTATTAGTAAACCCTATTTTTTTTTAGAAAGTAATATACCTTTTGTTGCTCAGTGAAAATATAGCTTTCCAATGGTGCAAAAATTTTGGAAATCGGTCCACTAGTTTTTGTGTGAAAACGTAACAAACATACAAAGTGCTTTAATATGCATGCCAGTTTATTGTCATGTGGGGGTATGAATTGAGAAACTAAACCCCGTTGATCCTGTCCAAATACCAATACCCACAATATTAACTCAGTTATATTAGAAAATAGTTTGCTCAGGATGGATACCGATCGCTGCCTTATTGTAATGAAAAAGAGATTACAATCATACTTATATAACCTGTTTAGCAATATTCATGATCCTCTGGGAAAATGGGGTTAGTTCTTGATAATCTACATCGTGAAAGAAGTGAGAATATGGTTGAACCAGTTCTTAATAAACGTATAAATAGCGAGAGGTATGTGAAAAGACAAATATCAATCTAATCGAGCGAATATTTCAAAAGATATCTCTCTCTAACTCTGTTTGATTACAGATCAGCCTTTTCACTATTAGTATGTAGGAAAATTGTTGAACAGAGAGCTGTTAACGTCCTACTGCTGGGTACAATCCTCAATCGTAGAAAAGAGGGGTTTTAGAGCTCAGACCCATAAAACTGCTGAATTAACAAGTTTCTTTACGAAATATTTGCACGAAGTTGAGAAAAAATGTCTCGGAGGGCACGTTACCGTAAAGTTGGCTTTACCATCCCATAGGACTAGAAAAAGGAGAGAGATAGCTTAGAAATGGAGAGTACGCTTGGGTTTGTGCATACACTCGTTCATTATCAAATCTCCAGCGTTGAAAATGGCTTAAATCTGCATGAGATTGGAATTGCCTTCATAATGCAGGTTGCCTATCATAGAAAGGCACAATGACGCATTGGACATAAACATCCGCCGTACTCTAAGTCCCATATATAAATATACATACACAAACTTGTGAGGGTCATTTAGTGTATATATTCATATCAGTCAACACGAGATTTCGCGTGACTCCTCTCTGTACATATATTTTCAGATTTATAACATGTTATCATAGTTTGTACAGCTCTGTGAGCATCACGCATGCATTGCCAACCTTTTACACGTACCATGTATGTTCAAAGCACGATATGTCATGTGGCCTTTAAATTATATTGTAGATAAAATGATTACAACAAAGAACACTGTAGTTTTGTGTTAAAATGGCTTAGTAGAAATACGTGTTTACTAAATATAAAGGCACCGAGATATAATATAAAATATAGATAGGATAAAAGAGTAGCTTATCTTTACGTTTACGTTTGTGTTTTAGAAAACATATTATAAGCATAACAGGTACGTGATTATTGTTATCATCTAGAAGTATGCTCCATCCACGAAGTTTTGAGATTGAATTCCAATCCAAAACTCTCCTTTCAGCAGGCACTACAGGTCATAGGTACATGTTTGATATCATCTGAAGATAGTCTCCTTCCATGGAGTTTGTGGACTGAAATCTACTACAAAGCCCTCTTTTCAGAGCAATTTGGAAACGTTTTTATAAACTCAGGCATTACAGGTCAAAAGTGAATGTTTGATATCATCTGAAAATAGTCTCCTTCCACGGAGTTGGTGGACTGAAATCTACTACAAAACCCTCTTTTCAGAGCAATTTGGAAACGTTATTATAAACTCAGGCATCACAGGTTACAGGAACATATACGGTGTTATCTAGAAGTAGGCCCCTTTGACAAAGTTTTTGGATTGAATTCTAGTTCAAAACCTTTTCTTTTACAAAAATTTAGACACGTTATTTTAAGCTCAGACATCTCAGGTCATAGGTACATATATGATATCATCTAGAAGTCGGCTTCTTTCACGGGGTTTTCGGACTGAATTTTATTCGAAAGCCCACCTTTCAATGCAATGTTTTACGAAGCTCAAAGTCTAGTTTTATAAAAGATACTTGTAGATCAATGTTTAAGCTTTTCCCATCTTCTCGGCTGAGGTTCTACTCTTCCTTGGATGCTATAAAACTTATAAATATTATTACAATAGTAAATCATGTAATCTATTGATTGATTGATGATAAAACATCCAATAGGTTCTCAGATTGAATTTAAGTGCAACTTTGTTGAAAGTCCAGTCCATTTACATAGAAGACATCTTAAAGGTAATATTTCAAATAAGCACGTAAGCTTTTAAGCGTATATTCTCACTTATCCATACAAATTAAAAAGAAGATGGACTTTTAACGTGGTTTTATAAAATTAGACAAAGTTTTTTTCCTATCCTAGCTTGTAGTGTAGGACCGACTTATGCCAGATGGAACAGGATATAACATTTCACCGTACGCTCCGATTCACGGAACTAATGGCCAATAGTCGACGCTCTCGTGTCAATAAAAAACGGATAAGCCATATCCTATGCACCGGCCGCCATGTCGGAACGCAGCGGCTGCTACTGCAATGAATTTTAATACAAATTATGATGGATTACGTGATATGCCCTTTTAACTACAGCCTTTTTAATCGTGTTATGCTTTTAGCCTTGATGAAATTTACGGAGACAATGATAGAGGCGAAAAATCTCATATTTGATCAAAGTTCAAAGCACATCTTGGGAAACATTGCACCAAAGTTGATTTGCTCTGAACCAAAGGCAGAACCAAAAAATTCAATCAAGAACTTGGAAAATTGAATCGAATTTATCTTGGAAAACATTGCACCAAAGGTAGCTTGCTTTGAACCAAAGGCAGAACCCAAATTTGCAATCTAAGAACTCCTTGACTGTGATGACATATGTTTTCATCAACATGTGAATGAAAAAAAAAACGCAAGTTATGCTTTTTGAAAAAGATAAAGTAATGATGAATGGCAATATTTTGATAGATGGAGAACAAGTGGAAGAGGTGAAAGAATTTGTGTACTTGGGATCTGAATTTACAAAAGATGGAAGATGTGAAAGTGATATTGAAAGGAGAGTAAATGCAGATAATATGGTAAATGGTACCCTGCGCGCCTTTATGAATAGCCAGATAGTGACTTAAAGGGGCAGACTGGCTGTACATGCGTTGTGAAATATGAGTGGGTTGAAATTGAGTGACATAGTAAGAAATAGTGTGATAAGAGAACGACGTGGTATAAAAGAAGATGTAGTGACTAAAATTAAGAAAGATATGCTTAGATTGAGCACGTAGAGAGAATGAATGAAAGGAAATTGGCAAAAAGGATTTATGAGTCAAGAGTGAATGCGAAAGATGGAAGGGGAAGACCAAGGCGAACGTTTCTAGACCAAATTCAGAATATTTTAAATAAGGGCCAGGTCAAGAGTACTCTAAACCGACGAACTTGTATGAAAGGTTTAATGAGAATGAAAGAAGCGAATGAGATAAGCAAGGATCGTGGCAAGTGGAATGACGTAGCCTCTGCTTACCCCGAAGGGAATGAGGCGAGATGCTATGTATATATGTATGTTTATCAACTTTTTTTTTTTGGGAAGTTACGCAAATAGTTGATTCAACATCAGCAGGAGAAGTAGAAGCTCTGATAAGGAGACGTGATTGGAAATCCGTAAAAGCAGTCTTTTCTAATTCAGCTTGGGATATTCCGAGTCCACCCTATCCACTGTGATGTCAACTGATACGAATTATGATCGGTTACGCGAAGTGCCTTTATTTTTAAGTGTCTCTTTTTTGTTGTTAGAAGAAATAAAAGCTACCTTTTCTTAATCGACACGTAACACAGGTAGCAGATGTATTAGTATTTTTTTTATATTCAGTTTCATTCAGACTTCCAAAACGTATGTATATCTCAGTAAAGACGATAGAGACATCGGTAATTTTAATATCTTCATAAAATTCATTAAGTACAGTGAGGAGATAGCTCCCAAGTTGCTCCAAACGTAAATAGTGAATGGCGCTGAGCAAACTCCTCGCTAAAGCTGTTAAACAATGAACGCGCAACATTCGCAACTTTGAGTTGTACGGACTAGTGATGTACTACTTAAACTTTTAACTTTGGTTTTGTCGGTGTTGAATTAATACTCATTTGAATTGTGTTATTAATCCAGAAATATCCTGAATTCAAGCAAAACGGATAAATTCATTCTGGAAATTTTCAGTATATATTTATTAATTAAGTATAACAAACAAATGATACATTTACATATTAAATATACAAAATATATTTAAGCAAAAGTTACCACAGTATACATATACAATTATAATTAATGAATATTTAAATCTCACAAGCCCACAAGCTTAAATACTGTGAGTCGCAGTGTGGGACTTTATATGAACACAAGCAAAACTAAAACGATCACAAATAGCTTAGAAATACCCATAAGATTAAATGGTAACCCAATAGAATACGTTCAGGAGTATACTTACCTTGGACAAGTTATATCATTAAACCATCGAATGACAAAGGAAACTCAAGTAAGTACTTGGTCCTTTAAAAGTATAAAAGTGAGCATGTTCAATATTAATATATGGCTGCCAAACCTGGTCCCTTACGAAAGAAAATGTTCGGAAACTCGAAGTCTGCCAAAAATCTATGGAGAGGAATATGTTAAACGTAAGGAAGCTAGAAAGACTGAGGAGCGCATTAATCAGAAAAAAACAAAATTGAAATTAGAAAACTAAAATGGAGATGATGGTCGGGACATTTAGCATGAGGAGCAAATAAATGGAGCAAAACAGTTTTATACTGGTACCCAAAATATGGAACACACAATAGAGGAAGACGATCTGAAAGCAGTTAGTGGGGGAACGTGATCGAGACTAGCAAGGTATAGACAGACTGGAAGAAGTTGAAAGAGGCCTTTGCCAAGATTGGGCAAACAGAAACATAGCAAAATATTATGTACGGCATGTACGCTTAAAAAAAATATTCAGTGTTTGTTTGTTCCCTCGCGCCCTGTTCTGAGAAGAACCCAGAAAAAACTTAGTTGGGTATATGTTTTTTTTTCTCACTCATCAACATTACAATACATTATTTTAATTTATTCTATATCGTTTAGAGCAATTCATTCATATAATTTTCTTTTAATAAAAAAATTAAATTAATTAAGTGACATATTTGGAACTACTTCTGGGAGTTTGTTATAGAAACGTATACAGTTACCCAATCAATTTTATTTAGCCTTCACTTTTTTTCGTATAAGAGTCAATATTTATACTGCTATAAATTTCTTTCTTAACGACTCTCTTGGATGGGTCCATTATAAAGCAAGAACAGCCCTTTTCTGCAGTACAAATATAGCATCTATATCAGCAGCAGTACCCCAAAGTTGAGTACCATATGGCATAATGCTGTGAAAATAACTGAAATATTTATCGAATAATCTCACCCGCAGTCCCATCACTATTTCGTGTTATAACCTCACCGTTCCGGGCTCCCGGGACACGAAATATTAAAACGTCGCAGAAGCACGCTCTACATTTTAATATGCATAAATAGTTTCGTCTAAACTGCACTAAGAACGTAGTCGGATGAAAATTAAAACGAGTTCCGGCGTCCCTTTAGTGGGAGTGCTAGACTACACGGGTCAATACAGACTGTACAAAGCTTTGTGACTTTAGAATATAGATAATCTAGACAATATCATTGTCAAAAATAATAAAGAGGTTACATCACAAAAGTTACAATTATGGTTAACTCTTCTTAAAATATGTGATGCTCCATGTAACTTCGTCAATTCTTTAAAACGAACCTTTTGACTATAACAAATAGATGAAAAGTGCTATCGAATTCGTTCAACCGTTCACGTAACAAAGGCAAATAGGTCCCTATTTTTATACAATTAGATTATTGTAACAACTTTTGTTTACAGTTTTTGACAATAGAACCTTAATAATGTTCAAACATATAATTTAAATCACGCCTCATTCCCATAGGGGTAGGCAGAGACGACGTCCTTCCACTTGCCACGATCCTTGCATATCTCCTTCACTTCTTTCATTCTCATTAAACCTTTCATACAAGTTCGTCGGTTTAGAGTACCTTTGACCTGGCCCTTATTTAAAATGTCTTCCTTCCAATTTTCGCATTTACTCTTGACTCATAAATCCTTTTTGTCTGTCTCCTTTCATTAATTATCTCTACATGCCCAAAACATCAAAGCATACCGTTCTCAATTTTATTCACTACATCTTCTTTTATATCTCAACGTTCTCTTATTACACTATTTCTTACTCTGTCACTCAGTTTTAATCCACTCATGCTTCTCAACGCTCTCATCTCTACCGCATATATTTTACTTTTGTGATTCTTCTGCCATACCCAACAATCATTACCATACCTAAGTGTTGGCACCAATACTCCTGCATGCACAGGGACTGGGCCTTTGAGACACCATCTGGCTATTTACAAAGGCGTGCAGAGCACCATTAACCATATTTCCTGCATTCACTCTCCTTTCAATGTCACTTTCATATGTCTTTGTCCATCTTTTGTAAATTGATTTAATAATAAAAATTACACTAAAATGAATTACATTGATGGTCACTTTTTATTACAATTGCAGTGAGCAGAGATCCAGTGCCTGTATATGAGAATTGACACGTCATTGGAGACAGCCCTCAAAATAGAATTTTTACATTTTAAAGGTTACTCCAGAAGGACGCTATTCGTTTTCTAATGACCCCTAAGAAATGTAGTTTGTTGACTTTCGTGTATATTTACACCACAGCGGACATGTATACCTCATAAACAATATATGTTGTACTTCGGTACTGCAGTAAGAAAATCTACATGCGATCATGTTGCCCCTTATCGCCAGGGCCCTTCGTTCACGCTATATATCAAGGTCATCTTTCAGATCTTCAATTAGCAAGTGTCCCAGGTAAATTACTTCACCATCTGGATCTGTGTAACACACAACTGAACTTCTGATGTGTTGTCTGGACCTTCGTCTTGGCGACATTATATTTCAATCAGCAAATACATATTGTTCAAAGATTGAAATCGATTTTCTCAAACTGTTTATCGAAGGGCTAAGAAGTACTATGTCACCAGCGTAGCTTAAGTTATTGATACAAACATTGCCAAGATAATAGTCGACTCTGATACTCCTTACCTCTTCTATCAATGTATTAACAAAAATGTTGAATAGAATAGGTGAAGTCAAACCTCCTTGAGGTACACCGCATTCTACCCCAATTCGGTAGACGTCAAGTCCCACCATGGAACGATATTAGTTTGATTATCGTACCAGAATCTCAAAAGATTTCCTACATGTATTGGAACCTTAGTACCAATTAATTTATCTCAGAGAATATTATAATTTACTCGATCAAAAGCACGAGTCAGGTTCAAAAAACATGCATAAATTGTGTTATTTTGCAAGGTTTAGTAATTTACATTACTTTTTCAAGTCATAATTGCCGAATCGACCGAAAACCAAATTGAGCGTCATTAATCTTCGCACATTTCACAATATCTGGATAGATGAGCCTGGATTAAAACAAATATTTTTTAAATTTGAATAATAAATTTACAAGCCTAAGGTTGCATCGCTAATAAACGACAAGCTCGCTTAAGTTTTTTCTGTATTACTTGTTTCATGTTTATAATGTACAATAACGAGTTTTCTACCTATATGTATGGGTAATGCCATTTCTCGTTACTTGGTAATGCAATGTATGTTTCGCCCACACATTGTCTGAACACGGATGTCGTGGGTTCGATTTCCAACGGACAACTCAACTCTTGTACCAATATACAATACCAGCTGATCTTTTTACACCTGCATATTTCTATTCACACGCAGCAGAAGTGAAACCTTCAAAAATATTGGCTTTAAGATAACGATAAGCAATTATATATAACGTCGAATTGTAATGAACTTCACCAATATGCCCTAAAGCTTCATGTAGTTAGTCGACTCCTTATCTATAGAAACAGTTCTCTTAACCGACCCCTAAATGTATTCACAGGACATATTAAACTAAGGGGAGGGTGGTAAAATGGGGTATAAGTACATATATAATTACAAACACAACACACACCGTATGTCAGACTTCCCATCTCATTTTCTTCTACTTTCAATCTGTATTTTATGATGTAGAAAAAGACATCTGTCTATTATTACGTTACGTGATCTTGCGAAAGAAATCACTTAACCCACTATTTCAAGACATTAGTTTCGAATAGTTTTGAAGATCTCATGATGAGTGAGTGAGTGAGTTTAATAGTTTAAAACCATGCTTGCATTATAGCCTTTCTAACGTGCCCAGTTTTGTGGACATCAATTGCATGGTTTCAATATCTTTTCTTTGTTAATACCACCTATCTTGTCTCTCCTTCCTATGACTTCATAAACACAGGGTTGTCTGTAAGTTATAGTATTTTTCTTTTGTCTTGTTCTTGGGTTGTTCAATAAAATATACATCTATCTATCTATCTGTAAATATACATATGCTTTTGGACCAATAATTGGCTAGCAAGTGTATGCAACCTCGTTTATATTATTGATACCTGTCGTCGCATGTTAATGGAACCAATGTTGAGCTCATTGGATGGTTTCAAATGTATCTAGACTATAACGGTTATAACATTTTTTTGTATTTTTATGTTGGTTTACAAAATTCAAAGTCTAGTTCACGAATGCTACAACATAAAAGGCGGCAATTTATTACAACTCGGGTCCTTTACGACCCCATAAAAAAATAACGACTGTATCCGATTACTGTGCTCGAAATAATAAAACAATATTGCGTATGATGCGCTACAATGCGGACAATGTAAACGTTATATAAAAAGGTGAATGGCAGCTTATTAACGTCCCACTGCTGGGCATAGACCCTACTCACTGATAGGAGTGAGGGTTGTTAGAGCATAGACCCACCACGGTGCTCCACTGGAGGTAGGCCGTTGCTCTCAATTGAGAGATGTTGGTCAGGAATTCTGTGCCCTTCTTCTGTGAAATCGTAACCTTAATCGAGGCCCACGAGCGAAGGAGAATGTATCTACTGCTCATCCTCGCCGACGAAGGAAAAAAGATACTAAGCGGCGTTTGTTTGCGCCCATGCTCTCACCTTGGTGAATCCTCAATAGGACTCATCAGGAGCACTAAGGAAGATTGCGTAAGCTGATTCTCTGGTGTCTCACTTACGAATGCAGAGGGTTCCCCCTGGATTTTAGTGGGTATAATGACACCTCCTCCCTAGCTGATTCTCACACTCCTGATCCTTTCAGCTCTGGGTGACTGCGTACAAGTATTTCCCAGCGAAAAAAAGACTACATATGCCGGAAATGCTTCCAAGATATATAGGTATCCTTTACCGAAAAACACGATGAAATTTAAGCAGTAACGTATGTTAATTTCATAAAGTGAAATTAGTGTACCTACCACGTATCTATCAAGTAAAATTTTCGCAGCAATTGTACATGAAGGCATTAGTCCTCTCAAAAAGTCGTAAAAAAGAAATCCATGTTGGTATGTGTCACACTGGAGTGGAGGGTAGTAGCCTCATTATGCGAAACTGTAATTTTGCTGAAAGAAGCACATGAGAGGCAGAGAAAGGACGCTTCAGATGCTCATCTATTCTGCCGCCAGAGGTTGTGATTTAAGAGGGAAAGATTTGCGCTTCTCATGCCTTCTTTCTAAGTTTCCCAGCGGGAGTCTTCCAGAGTATCACCGTAGATAGCATTTACCAATTCTCTGGTGCTCCATTAAACGATGGGGATGTTTTATTGGGTATTCTGGATTAAAGTCGGCGAGTCTCACATCTCCGATTAGATTTTGTCTGATCGGGGTGTCTGAGCTTTGTCTCCGGGGTGTCTGTTTTGTCGCCAGTAAAGCTGGGTGGAGAGCGGTTACCTTCGTTAGCCGGACCATCATCTCGCTGAAGGAGGCAAATAAAGCCTATGCGTCGGAAGAGGCTGGATCGCACAAAGCGTGCATGCGCTTCCTGCTTTTCACCATTGATTTTTAGGTCCCCACAATCGTTATCATCGAGATCATCAGATCGGAATGCAGAAAGGGCAACTCTAGTATTCTCGCTCTTGGATGAGAAAGGTTTTGGTAGATATTTTGGCTTTCAGCGAGTCCCACACTCCGGATTGGAGAGATTCTTCTATCAGAATACGTAAAGGTAATTACCAGTCATGTTTGTTTTCTTTCTTTTACATGGCGCAGATGAAGTAGCGCGGATCTATTAGTCTATATTTACTGAATGATGTGACGCTGACAGAAGCAAGCATCTGTAAGATGTCAAAGTTACACATATGCGCCAAGGAACGTGTATCGACAGACAAACATGTACACCAGAGATTCTCAAAGCGTTCGTTTAACCCCTTGGGGTCAAAAACGATATAGGAGATGAACGGGGCTCTAAAGTTCGACCCTTTTTAATTGACTGAAGTTTTTATACGAAATTTGCAAGATATATNGCTTCTCGACAGGTGGGCCTAAAAATGAACATGGATAAGACGAAAGTTATGTCCAATATCCATGTTCCGCTCCACCCAGTCATCGTTGAGAACTCTATACTCGAACTTTTTGACGAGTATACACACCTGGGACACATAGTCCAGCTAGGTAGGTCCAATTTCGAGATAGAGCTCAACCGCCGAATTCAACTCGGTTGGGCAGCGTTCGGGAAGTTCCGGAAGACTTTTTCGTCCAATATCCCTCAGTGCCTGAAGACCAAAGTCTTCGAACAGTGCGTGTTGCCAGTGATGACCTACGGTTCTGAGACGTGGTCGCTGACTATGGGCGACTATGGGCCTTATTCGAAAGCTCAGAGTCACTCAGCGGGCGATGCAGAAGGCTATGCTCGGAGTTTGTTTACGCGATCAAATCAGAAATGAGGAGATTCGTAGAAATGAGACATAGCCCTACGAATCGCGAACCTGAAGTGGCAATGGGCGGATCACAAAGTCCGACGAACCGATGGACGTTGGGGTCGGAAAGTGCTGGAATGGCGACCCCGCACTGGACGACGCAGTGTAGGAAGACCCCCCACAAGGTGGACCGACGATATAAGGAGGATCGCCGGTAGCCGCTGGAGCCAGGCGGCACAAGATCGGGCCTTGTGGGCATCATTTCGTGAGACCTATGTCCAGCAGTGGACGTCCATCGGTTGAAGCAACGATAATTTTGAAGATATTTCAACCTAGCTCAACGTTTTTTATTAGAAACATAAAAAGATTTCTAATTTGACTTTTTATACGTAGGGATTGTCGATATATCGCCATATAGGTTCAATAATTTTTTTTGTAAAATATACAATAATGACTATTATTGTAAAATTTGATGCTAAAAAGAGTAGCTACCAAGTTCCTTGTGATATCTGAATATGTGGTATTTAAATGAAAACTATTTTGTTTTGAATAATATTTTAAGATAAAATATCAAAGGTGTACTTTTAAAAACTCAACATAAATTCTTATTTTCAAATTCAGTAAATTACATTTACAAAATTGAGTCGGGACTAGTGGAAGGCTTAGTTACCACCATATCTAGTTACCACTCTATCAGACTTGCAAAAGACACCAAAGTATTTTCTTTATTGCTGACAGACTAACACTGGATTGTAATGACAACCGATGGCAAGTGATGATGCAGTCTTATGGTTTCTTTGCTGCACCGTACTGGATCACAAATCTCTTTTCTTGGCGATACATGTCTTTGCTGGTAGGGCGGTAACTAGATATGCTCGAAGTCTCCCATAAGCCGACACCCAGACAAATAAAAATATGTAATTACCTAAAGAACCCGGAACTTCGGTTAGCAAAGCATGTACTAACAACACTGTACTTCAATTGGCATTTCTGTACGATGCTGTATAGAAATAATAAGAGGTGTTGTCCTTCTGTGAGTCTGTCTTGCAATAGAAGACATTAGAGAGGGAAAGAAGGCCCTCAGTATACAGATAAATGGTCTCCGCTGGGTTTTAGTGGGTATTCTGGTGAAACCAGCGAGTCCCACACTACCGCAAGGAGGTTAACTCCATTGACGTGCGCAAAAGCTGTTCCCAGCGAAAAAAAATGCATACTTCTTGCTTAGACTGTATCTTCATTTATCGTCTGGTGTGATTATAATTATACTGGATGTAATTGGACTGTTTAAGTTGGGGTCTGATGTATTAGAAAGGGGGTTCTCTTACCCAAAACTTTGAGAATCTCTGATATCACATATAATATTCCTACATACGTGCAATACAATTAAACTTGTAGATAGATATCTGTAAACTAAGTTGTCCGGGTAAATAGAAACTTTATCTTATCTCGGGGTGAATGCTTGGAACCGATTAGACGTGATATATGTTGCGTTTAATATCGAAGATAGGAGATACCATCACAAAACCCAGTAGTTGCTATTTCGATAACAATTAATAAAGATATTTTACATATAAATTAATTAAATGTATATAAAACTGTATTAAAGTCTAAGCAATTTTCTCATTGAAATACTTCTTAATGTTTAAAAGTATTTTATACTATATATTTTATATAGATACTAGTTATTCCATTCGGTATCACTCGCGTAGATCCCAATGTCGTAAAAATATGAGAAAATTTGAATAAAAATGTCAATTTAACCATTCTTTAGTCCACCTGAAAACATATAAAAGAATTTATCAAAATTCGATCAGTTCTTCGGGAGTTTATGCACTTGTACAGTGAAATTATATATGTTTTATAGAAGGTATGGAATTTTATTCCCACAGGGAACTACGCGAGTGACATAACCGAGATCTGATAGTATATACATATAAAAAAGGAAAACGATCAGTCGTTGACTCATCACGAGCATAAGAATGTATTTTCCCATATTCCTCCTTGATTAAGAACTATGCAAGTGACATCACTGGGAAGAGATAGTAGGAATATAAAGGTTGATACGATAATTACTTCATCACGAGGTCTTCAAAACAATATTTGTAATTCGGCATATATTATTTAGACATAAGACCCAATATTTCCACGAGAATGTAGTTTACGGAGAGTGGGATTCGGCTATGGAAGCGATACAATATCCATTAAAACCCAGAGGAACCGTCTTCATCCGTAACTGAGGCACTAGGGGCTCAGATACTCTCCAGTGAGAGATGGTGGGGCGGAAATGGCCTTCTTTTGCAAGTCGGCAGTCTCACTGAAAGAAGCTCATGAGAGAGAGAGGGAGAATGCAATGGATGCTCCCTCCCACCGCCGAAGGAGGCGGAATACAAAGCGGCGCATTTCTGCGCACCTCCTCCCACCTCTGCGAATCCTCCGTCGGACTTATCCGGGACACCCGGGCAGAATACGAAAGCTTAACATCTGATGCCTCATTAATGGATGAAGAGGGTTCCGCTGGGTTTTAGTGGGTACTTTGAAATCTCCCATGGCCGAGTCTCAGTCGCTCTTGACTGGTCATCGGTCAGGGTTAGTACGTAAATTGTATTTCTCAGCGACAAAAAAAGGGGGTTCAACTTTCTCATTCTGCCCTGGTGCCCCAATGAGTCCGACGGAGGATTCACGGAGGTAAACAAACATGCGCCGCTTTGTACTCCACCTCTTTCGGTTGTGAAAGAGAACATGCAAAAATCTCCCTCTCTTTAGTGGGCTTTTTTCAGCAAGATTACCATCTTGCAAAAAGAAGCTATTTTCTGAGATCCTATATAGTTACGGCAGGAAATAGATGCTCTAGAAATGTGGTGCTGGAGATGAATGCTTGGTGTTTCGTGGACCGAGTTTCGCTCGAACGTCACGATACTTCAAAAATCCGGCATTACACAGCGTATTCTTTCTAGTACAATCTTGCATTCTGACTTTCTTCGGACGCGTTACCCACTCCATGGATTGACCAAATGAAATCTTCACTTAGAGGATGCAGCAGGATGAGCTCAAGAAGGGAAAGATGGCGAGGTATCGTCATGCGCATAACATCTGCCCCCTCTGTTACTTTATAACGGCCACGAATACTCTGTCAAGAGCGAAAGGAATAAGAAGAGAAGGGAGAGTATCGTTACATAGGTGAAACTGCGGTATACTAGTAATACGTAATTTGACGGCCTCGCTGGCGCAGTGGTGCGAGTATTCGCTTTGCTAGCGGAGGTCCCGGGTTCGATCCCTGGTAGGACGAGTTTAGGAAATTGTATTTTCTAATTTGTCTGAGTCTGGACTGGTGGGAGGCTTCGGCCGTGGCTAGTTACCACCCTACCAGCAAAAACGTAGCGCCAAACAAAGAAATTTGTGTTCCGGTACGATGCTGTGTAGAAACCGTAAGGGGTATATCGCCTCTTAACAGATTAGCGCCCATCTTAGACTGTATCACCACTTACCATCAGGTGAGATCACAGTCAAGCGCTAATCTGTCAGCAATAAAAAAAACCCCAGCTCATTTACAAATCTAATTCCAANATATTGAGTTTTCTATTAAGATTTTCTCAATATTTGCCCGAAGTTGGGAAGTTGGCGGTGTGATCCACCCCCGTGCCTCGGAGAGCACGTTAAGCCGTCGGTCCTGCGCCCAATCTCTCTCCGGTTGTGTCGTATTACCGTCACATATTGGACTATGAGAGTGAAGGAATAGAGAGTACACTTGTGTACTATGCCTGCCAATCCGCAGTGGAGTGGGTCTATGCTCTAAAAACCCTCTCTCATATGAGTGAGGAGGCCTGTGCCCAGCAGTGGG
The DNA here is from genome assembly GCA_015832385.1 of Elymnias hypermnestra. Taxonomy (NCBI): domain Eukaryota; kingdom Metazoa; phylum Arthropoda; class Insecta; order Lepidoptera; family Nymphalidae; genus Elymnias; species Elymnias hypermnestra. The sequence goes on from JACTOM010000939.1 coordinate 960,296, forward strand.
ACGTCAATGGGCTGCTACTTACATCAGCTATCTCACCCAAATATTACGTATCTGTACAGAGTGGGACAAAAAGCCCACTGCCATTAAAAAAGACTCATCCAAGATCCAATTTCATTTTTAAATTTAATTCGTTTACTGAACGACTTCTAAATTTAATTGATTTCTAAACGACCCTATGAATATCATACGTTTGCCATTTAGGAATAATAAAGCGAAAATGTGTACTCACTTTTTTTTCTGGACTTCAACAGATAATTCAAAACTAAAATTAATCAAATTAGTCTATATTTTCTCATGTTTTAGGGAGACTAACACCAATTGACTTTTATATACAGGTTCGAGCAAAAGTCTTGCTAAGATTTTGATTGCCTATAACTTTGTTCAAAGACAAGATAAGTAGATTTGGTTTTCATATTTAATTTTCAAGAGAGCGAGAAATTTTAGGTCTATAAGTGATTAAATTCATTAAGTTGTATATTCGTTTTGTTTTATTCAACGACCAGCTGCTTCGGTTTCGGACTTACGGTAACATCAGATTAATATAAATTGGACATTTGTATCGACTGGGTTTTTAAGAACCGGTCTTTTAAAGTGATCTGCATTAAATCAAGCTAATTAAAAACCAAAATCTATACAAGTAAATAAAATTGCAGCGTCTGTTTACATTTTCAAATAAACAGCTTTCTAGTAAGTAAAAGTTATCTCTGTTTATATTCCGTCCAATCTCTGATAGCTGTTATTACATTTATTCTATATGTATATTTGCTTCGGCTAATTTCGGATACTAAACCTGTTTTTATAGGACTTTCCCTGACAGAGACCTAGAATCATAAGGAATAACTTCGTCATCGTCGTCGTCGCTTCAACCGATGGACGTCCAGTGCTGGACATAGGTCTCACGAAATGATGCCCACAAGGCCAGATCTTGTGCCGCCTAGTTCCAGCGGCTACCGGCGACCTTGCTTATATCGTCGGTCCACCTTGTGGGGGGTCCAACAGTTCGTCGCACTATGAGCCCCGCCCATTGCCACTTCAGGTTCGCGATTCGTAGGGCCATGTCGGTGACTTTGGTTCTGCTACGGATCTCCTCATTTCTGATTTGATCGCGTAGAGAAACTCCGAGCATAGCCCTCTCCATCGCACGCTGAGTGACTGAGCTTTCAAATCAGGCCCAAAATCAGCGACCACGTTTCCGATCCGTACGTAAGCACTGGCAACAAGCACTGTTCGAAAAGTTTAGTCTTCAGACACTTCATCTTCCAGAGTCTCTGGGCTAGGAAAGGAATAATGGGCTCCTTTTATTATTGAAAGTAAGAATCGACGTTTAAGTTTTCTTTAATTATTACAATTATAACAACATCACTGTTTTATATTTTGAACTCTCCTCAGAGACGAGTAAAGGAGTTAGTAATAACATACTTCATTTCTTTAATTTTGGATCATTTAAATATTTCTCATTGTAATAAAGTGTTTTTTCGATCCCAGTACCGATAGACTGTTTATACATACATACATACATAGCATCACGCCTCATTCCCATAGGGGTAGGCAGAGACAACATCCTTCCACTTGCCACGATCCTTGCATATCTCCTTCGCTTCTTTCATTCTCATTAAACCTTTCATACAAGTTCGTCGGTTTAGAGTACTCTTGACCTGGCCGTTATTTAAAATGTCCTGGATTTGGTCCAGGAACGTTCGCCTTGGTCTTCCCCTTCCAACTTTCGCATTCACTCTTGACTCATAAATCCTTTTTGTCAGTCTCCTTTCATTCATTCTCTCTACATGCCCAAACCATCTAAGCATACCTTTCTCAATTTTAGTCACTACGTCTTCTTTTATACCACAACGTTCTCTTATCACACTATTTCTTACTCTGTCACTCAGTTTTTAGATTATATTAATTGTTTTATTTAAAAATCTATATAATTTGATAAAAACAGCAGGTAGACAGTATCTGTGTAAATTACTCACTCTCGGCGAATAATAGTTAATTCTGAAGCTCCTGGTGAATTTTGCAATAAAAATATACCAATTATAAAATAAATGAGTTGTCTTTGATAAATGTACAAAATTTCAAATCAATACGACGTTTTGAAGTGCTCAAAAATAGAGTTCTATGATTCAGTTACATACATATAAGCAAAGTTAACATAAACGTGTTAAAAATACTATACAAATTAGTTTCCAGATAACGACATCAGTAATTTGTCTGTACATTTATATTGAAATTCAAACAGCTGTCTATCCGTCTATCAGTGATACTGATTTATTTATATAGACATAACACGAAGTAAAGATTAAGTCTTGTTTTAAGCAATAAGTGGGCGAAGTGGAAACCAACTCGTATGAAAGTAGTTTAACACCTAAATTAGAATGTCTATGTTAAATAAAATTAGAATGTCTGTTTGTATAGATGGTATTAGTTTATATAGCATATATACGTAAATTGATATACATACATAGATACATAGCATCACGCCTCATTCCCATAGGGGTAGGCAGACCACGTACTTCCACTTGCCACGATCCTTGCACATCTCCTTCTCTTCTTTCATTTTCATTAAAACTTTCATACTATTTGCAATGTCCAGGAACATTAGCTTTGGTCTTCCTCTTCCAACTTTACCATTCACTCTTGACTCATAAATCTTTTTTATCAGTCTCCTTTCATTCATTCTCTCTACGTGCCCGAACCATCTAAGCATACCTTTCTCAATTTTAGTCACTACATCTTCTTTTACACAACAACGTTCTCTTATCACACTATTTCTTACTCTGTCACTCAGTTTTAATCCACTCATGCTTCTCAACGCTCCATATTTCCTGCATTCACTCTCATTTCAGTATCACGTTAACATGTTCCATCTTTTGTAAATTTAGGTCCCAAGTGTACAAATTCTTTTATATCCTTCATTTGTTCCTCACCTATCAAAATATTGCAATTCATCACAAATTTATCTCGTCAAATACATGTCCTTCACTGTCAGATAAAAGATATGTTTTTTTTTTTGCAAAATTTTACTAGAATCACTTATAAAGTAATAATGAAAGAACGAAGAGCTTAGTTTTGACACCAACAAAACAATTTTTCAGCTCTCTGAAATGTGTATTTTTACTTAGAGTGTGGGTCAATTTTATCCCGAATTTTGCACTGGAATGCAAGATTCTTTAATTCCAGCTAATCTTTGAATCAGCTGGACAGATTTTGGCACTATTTCCAAAGTCAGATAGATGTTCTTTATATCCTGATGTTACAACTAAAACATCTATGTAGAAACAGGTCTCTGAGAATGTTGGTATAGAGTATAGACAATAAGAGGGTTTTTGATGTTTTACCTAATTAAAAGTTGCAATTGAAGTAAACATTACCCTTTTACAAAAACAAAATAAACAATAATAAATTTTAACGGAATATTAAAAGAAATTAGAACAATAAAGCACGCTTATCCCAAAGAAGCAGTAAAAAAACAATAGTAAATGTTAACAAAGATGTTAAATAAAATAATAACAGTAGATTTAATAATGAAATACATAGAAATATAATTCTTTACACCGAGAGGTCGTTAAGTGAGAATACTGCTGTCATTTAAGTTACATAAGTTAAGCATCATAAGGTAGTACATACATACAATCACGCCTCATTCCCATAGGGATAGGCAGAGACAACATCCTTCCACTTGCCACGACACTTGCATGTCTCCTTTACTTCTTTCATTCTCATTAAACCTTTCATACAAGTTCGTTGGTTAAGAGTAGTCTTGACTTGGCCCTTAAATAAAATGTCCTGTATCTTATACAGGAACGTTCGCCTTGGTCTTCCCCTTCCAACTTTCGCATTCACTCTTGACTCATAAATCCCTTTTGTCAGTTTCCTTTCATTCATTCTCTCTACGTGCCCAAACCATCTAAGCATACCTTTCTCAATTTTAGTCACTACATCTTCTTTTAAACCACAACGTTCTCTTATCACACTATTTCTTACACTGTCACTCAGTTTTAATCCACTCATACTTCTCAACCACATTTATTTGACTTTTGTGATTCTTATTCATAAATAAATGTTGGCACCAACACTCCTGCAAGCACAGCCAGTCTGGCCCTTTGAGACACCATCTGGCTATTTATAAAGGCGCGCAGGGCACCATTTATTTATTTTAATATATTCATAATATTTACCTTCCCCTGTAGTTCATTAGCGGATGACGCAAATATTACTTGATCACTATCAGCGTTAAGTAAACATTTGATGAGTAATTCATTCATTCTTCATATAGATAATCCCACATTTAAGTGTATGCAGGCAAAGTTGGCGCGAGTTAATTAGTATATATACGAGTATATAGCAGTAGCTAATATATACAGTCACAGTGAATATATACAATCCACGTGCCATACTTTGGATATAAGGCATAAATATGTATCACGCATTGTCCCCGACCTCGCCTGCTGCGGGACAAACTGACCAAATATAGAAAGTCCCAAGACGACGACGTGAATTTTGTCCAAGTGCCCATTGGCCTCTATCATCGAGTGCTGACTCTTAACAAGTCTCGTAACGGATACATAAAAAAATAGCTTTCTTACACTTACAAGGCATACACAATGAGAGCTCATTTGAACGGACAATATTTGTATGTGTTCAAAATCGTGATGGATCGTGAAGGAGCTGCCAATTCCACGTCTTTACGTATGTTTAAAGGAGAACTGAGTTGGTAAAAGCCATTAAGAGGCGTAAAATCTAGTACATAGGGCATATTTTGCAGCATGATATGATTTTTTCTGGGAAATGCATTTACGCACTAACCCCGACCCGTGGCTCGGGAGTGTGGGACTCTACGTGGGAGGAAAGATCGCAATCCCCACCAAAACCCAGCGGAACACTCTTTATCCGTGAGTGAGACACCAGACGATCAGCTTGCGTATTCCTACCTAGTTTCTCGGAGGAGGACAACTGAATCATGCGCCTTCTAGTACTCCGCCTTCTTCGTAGGGTAGTGAGAGGCGGCGTCTACTGCATTAATCTTCTCTCGTTTACGGGACTCCTTTAGCGCGACTGCGGTCTCGCAGAAGAAGGCCATTCCCGCCCAATACCTCACACTGGAGAGCATCGCGCCTACAATGCTACGCAGTGAGAGTTCCCTGCCGATCAGCGGCACCAAGAGGTGACGCTGAGGTAGTTACACTAAACTGATGGTAATTGGGCGACTCCTCTCGGCCAATTTGGTGCAAGAACTTTTTGAGAGAACCATGCCCGGTCAGATTCTGCACCAGTCTATAAGAAAGCGTTCCATGCCCCCTGGAGAGCCATTGGTTTAGGTGAGAATGAATCACGTCCACTGTGGCCTCGCTCACAACTGGGGACCCGAGGTCCTCCTTTCACTTCTGAATCAGAGCCTGGTCGGCTAGGACCCTGTTCCTAAGGACCTCTTTGGCATCAGGCCTTGAGCCCTTGCAGCTGTCTTGTGCCGTAAGAACCCCCACCCTCAGCTCCTTTGGAGGATAATCATAACAAGAAGGAGGAGGAATGAAGAGGAAGAAGTCATGGATATTTACTTAACAGTTAATAAATTATTCCAGTTAACCACGAACAGGGAGAAGTTCTAATGACTTACTGCAAACCTTCAATGATGGAGAGGCACACGTAGAAAAGGAAGGTATATATAAAGCAAATGCATCGGTCGTCCATTTTACTATTATTTACTACTATTATATATACTATTCTGCAACTTCTGAAGATATACCATCTCAGACCACGGCCATCATTTAATTAAAACACTGGTTATTTAAAATTACAAACATTTATTTGTGTGCCTTGTTTTGGAAAAAGATACATCAGCTGCTTTGCTTTAATAGCGTAAATGTAATTCATGGTATCGTCACGAGATTTTGTGACTATAAGCTTAACCAAATGATTCTACGATGATTGGCTCTCTGCTAATACAGCAAACAGACAAAGTCGAGGGTGAATGCCAGTGTCAAAATGTAATTTAAATTCTCCGCGTGCAGCTACCCTTACAAGACAGTAATAACAAGAAACTCTGAGACGTAAGATGTTTGCAGTATGTGTTTGCAGATCGTTTATCAGGGCTTCCTGTGTTGCTGTCTTCTCCCCCCTCACCCTTGTTGGTGACACTTGCAAATGTCCGCTTAAATTATAGTACAGGAGCAGTGTATTCAATCCTTACTAACATTTTAATGCGGATGTAACTCTGTCTGTTTGTCGCGTTTTCACACCAAAACTACTGAGCCGATTCGAATGAAATTTAAAACACTGATAGTCTAGAACCTGAAAAAGAACATAGGCTAGTTTTTAAAGCGAAAAAAGGGCTGTAAGGGATAAAAATACCGTCATTTTTGGAGCTGAGTGTTGATACTAACAACCTTACGGCTTAAACTTAAGCTTACCCTCAAGAGTGTAAAATAATTATCCTTTCTAATGATATAAATGCGAAATCTTTCTCTCGTGCTTTCTCATCAGAACTATAGAACCTATTGAAGAGAAATTTGGTACACAGATAGTCTAGAGCTTGAGAAATGACAATAAGCTCTTTGTAGTAGAACACCAAAATATAGAATATTTTGAGTTTGATGTTGAAAAACAAACGCGACGGAGGATTTTGTTTCATAATATGTAAGGATATACCTTAGTAAATGTCTTGTAATAAATATACATTTCAACAGAAAAAGAACCGCCTTCAAAACAGACTTACAAATATATTAATATGCTCTAAAAAGTAAGAAATAATTGCGTATCCTTTTATAGTGTTCTTCGTATTGTTATATTCGGAGTCGGTTTTCCCGACTGATGTTCCCCGGGTGTCCACTTGCCAGCTCCCGCGTCTCTCCCACCTGTAGCTATATATGAAGGTACCTTGGCTGACACCGACTCCAAATATAAGAATACGAAGAACAATATAAAAGACTACGCGATGATTTGTAAGTCTGTTTTAAGGGCGGTTCTTTTTTGTTAAAATTTATATTTATTTTTTTTATTTTTAGTGAATCTGAAGTAAACGTGTTGCAATGCAGCAACAAACGTAAGCTCATTGCTATTTGATTACAGACACTTATATTTTCTGCCTTAAACCGCACGTTTACTGTGAACCGTTGAGGAGATCCATTGATCTTCATATTTAACTACGACTATACCGAAGTTACGGTAGGCAACTAATATATCTGAATAGCCTAGCCGAGTATCGTTCATTTGTTCCTAAGAATTGAAGATTTCCGTCACTTTGTCATGGAATCCATCATCAGAACCTAACCAAACTACCACAAAGCAACCCTTGAAGTATATCCTTTCCAATAAAACAAGAATCATCCAAATCGGTTGGCGTGATCTTGAGTTATTCGTCTATTTGTCGCGCACATGCTTAATGCAAATTTAACACTTATCCGGTTTTCTCATGGATGCCATCATCAGAGCTGGATTATAAAAAAATGGGACCCCATGACGAGCACCACCTTTCATTAAAAAAAAAATCATCAAGATCGGTAGGGAGATATGAGGTAACAAGAATAAAAAACATACAGACGAATTAATAAACTCCTCCTTTTTTTAAGGGGGTTAAAAAGGTACAATGAAGAGTGAAATGTCAATAAGCGTTTGTCATAACGTAACTTAAGACCCAGTGAAATTTAATATGCTTAAAGTGGTAAGGTTGAGGGAAATAATCAATCAAAACTGAGATCGAAATTGTGAATATATCCAATTTCTTTTTCGGCTCGATTTGCTGTTGGTATCAGCTTTCGCCTCTTGTTTTTCTTTAATGCACTTTGGTAGTATTGTTTTACATTTATTTAGGCAATTTTGCTTTAATATATATCGGAGTGCAAGAATCTGTGGAAAGCTGGCGCCATCTGTGTATCGGCGAGGGGGTAGAGTCAATAAGTGGCAGTCCGGCCCGTCTCTCGGCAGTTCTCGAGTGGCAGTCGGCCGGAGTGTTCGACTATTCAAACTGTCGCGTTCCTAGCTATTATTGTTAATGAGTTTGTGTAAATTGATATCGGGAACATTAAGTGATTGAACATTATAATCCGAGTTAGTTAACAAAGTATTTGATTGCACCAACATTACCCACGAACGCCCAAATAATAAGAAATTAAATAATGGATCCAATTAATAACGATGTCGGCAGAGAACCCTACGACCATGTGCTTTATGCTGCTCCTTTCTCTCCTATTCTCCGACATATATATCGGAGTGCAATAGTCTGTGGAATCCGTCTATCGGCGTGGGGCAGAGTCAATAAGTAATAGTCCGGCGCGTCTCTCGGTAGTTCTTCGGGTGAGGGCCCGCCGGTGCGGTCGACTTCTGAAACTGTCCCGTTCCTAGGTATTATTGTTAATGAGTTTGTGTAAATATCAGGAACATTAAGTGACTGAACATTATAATCCAAGTTAATTAATAAAGTGTTTGATTGCACCAACATTACCCACGAACGCCCACAGTATAGAAATTATGATGAATACCATTAATGATGAAGTCGGCGGAGAGTCCTTCGCCGCTATGCTGTATGCTTCCTTCTCTCTTATTCTCAGACATTTTTTTATTGCTGACAGATTAGCGCTTGACTGTGATCTCACCTGATGGTAAGTGATGATACAGTCTAAGATGGAAGCGCGCTAATCTGTTAAGAGGCGATATACCCCTTACGGTTTCTACACAGCATCGTACCGGAACACAAATCTCTTTGTTTGGCGGTACGTTTTTGCTGGTAGGGTGGTAACTAGCCACGGCCGAAGCCTCCCACCAGTCCAGACTCAGACAAATTAGAAAATACAATTTCCTAAATTCGTCTTACCGGGGATCGAACCCGGAACCTCCGCTAGCAAAGCGAATACTCGCACCACTGCGCCAGCGAGGCCGTCAAATCACATATATTACCAGAGGTCGCCCAGGGGTTAAATATGGACCATAATCAATTTAAACTATAAATTCGCACATTATTAAGATTCTATTGTTAAAGACACTATGTTTGGTTAAACGCCCTGATTTAAGTAACTACTGCTTCAAATAAAAAAATGTTTTAGTGTTAAATAACGCATTTGTCGATGAAAGGTATAGACTATACATCATCATGTCACAATAAATAGGTACAGAGCATCAATAAAAACTGGCAAAGTGTATTCCTTTTGACAGTTTCTGTTGCGTGCACTGCGTAAACGGGTAGAGCTACACAGAAATATGTGTCAGATTTGTTCCTCTTAAATAGTTCTATAAAAAAGTCTTTCATAGTTCATATCTATCTTTTAAGATTGACTCGCTATAACCTTTCTTATGTCAATCAAATTTGTTTACTGCAGTAGAAACGAATAAAAGAAGAGTATAAAGCGACCTATATTTTGCGCACGTCCGCTAGTCTTCGTGAACTCTTAGTCGAACTCATCAGAAAAGAAAACGTGAGTAATCCAAGGATATCCCTATAACAGATGAAGAGAGTTTCATTCGGTTTAAGTGGGTACAGCGAAATCACGTTTCTCCCTCTCGTAAATGCTTTTCCCATCAAAAAAATGTGATTTGTGAATGGGAAAGTTGGAAGGGGAAGACCAAGGTGAACGTTCCTGGACCAAATCCAGGATATTTTAATTAAGGGACAAGTCAAGAGTACTCTAAACTGACGAACTTGTATAAAAGGTTTAATGAGAATGAAAGAAGCGAAGGAGATATGCAAGGATAGTGGCAAGTGGAAGGACGTGGTCCGTGCCTGCCCATACGAGAATGAGGCGTGATGCTACGTTGTATAAAAAAACAGATGAAGTGCCAACTCATGGTATCGTTCTCTCTCTTTGCCAAGAATCTTGGAAGGAGGGCCTAACTGGAGAGAAAGTAAGAAAGAAAAGAGATCTGTGTCCTTTGTCTGTAAGTCTACCATGCATTATAGAGAGGAAGAGAGATTACTCTTCCTAGCCGCTGGGGAAGAGGGGGTGCTAGAAGGAGCAGTTTTGCCCATTTTTTCCTTGAACGTTTGAATTGGATTCATCCATAGTACCACAGCTAAATGCGTCTGCGAAAATCGGGCCTCCAGTATACGGATGAAGTAAGTAAAAAAAAGTAAGTAGCAGCACATTAACGTCCCACTGCTGGGCACAGGCCTCCTCGCTCATAGGTGAGAGATGGTTTTAGAGCATAGACCCACTGCGGATTGGCAGGCATAGTACACAAGTGCACTCTCTATTCCATCACTCTCATAGTCCGATGTGTTAGGAATCCGACACGACCGGAGAGAAATCAGGCGCAGGACCGACGGCTTAAAGTGCTCTCCGAGGCACGGGGGTGGATCACACCGCTAACTTCCCAACTTAGGGCAAATATTGAGAAAGTCTTAATATTGAGAACTCAATATTGATTTTTGACTTGTCCCGACCCCGGAACTCGAACCCAGGACCTCAAGTCTGTAGTCGAACATGCTAACCACTAGACCAATGAGGCAAATGACGGTTGACGGATGAAGAGAGTTCCTATATTCCTATTCGATATTATTGTGTAACCAGCGAGTCACATACTCCTGGAGAGAGGTTAATTCCATACGAGATATGCAAAAGCGTTTCTTAGCGAAAAAAAGAGTTACATTAATGAACTTACAATTGCATACGGATAATTGAGAAAATTTTGTAATTTTTCATTGAAACCGGAAAAACGTAATGAATGGACGTATTATACCATTTCAAGAGAAGTAGGTCTCCGAACGCACGCTTCTTATCAAACTTTACATGAATTTAATGAATTTAGACCTTCTTGCCTATGAAATAAGGTATATAATTGTTTGTTTCTTCGTCCTTACAGTTAAATAGCCGATTGATAATTCACAATAGAAGCTAATGAATATTGGTTTGTTCATGTCCCTCGCCATATTTGTACGAAATCGATAACTCGACTAATGTATTATAGATAATTGCTTATTATCATACCTATTTGTAAGGGGAAAGTTTATTTCCTAGGAATTAGGTGCACCCTATAATTTTTTATTCAATTTCAACCGCGGAAGTTGTGACATTTATAAAAAAACTAGTCACGCTTCAATGTGTTATAATACATATCTAATGTTTTCGTTCTTTATTGCTGACATGTTAGTTCTTGACAGTAATCTCACCTGATGGTAATTGAATACGAAGTCTAAAAATCAATGTTTAAGATACGATGGATCTCTTCATTCGATCACGTAGAGAAACTCCGAGCCCATTCCATCGCACGCTGACTGGCTCTGAGCTTCCGCATGAGGCCCATGGTCAGCGACCACGTCTCAGAACCGTAGGTCATCACTGGCAACACGTACTGTTCGAAGACTTTGGTCTTCAGGCACTGAGGTTTATCGGACGAAAATATCTGGCGTAGTTTCCCGAACGCTACCCAACCAAGTTGGATTCGGCGGTTGAACCTACCTAGCTGGACTATATCTCCCAAGTATGTGTACTCATCGACAATTTTTCGAGAGCTGAGCTCTCAACGATGACTGGGTGAGGCGGTACATGGATATTAGACATAATTTTCGTCTTATCCATGTTCATTTTCAGGCCCACCTGTTGAGAAACTCTGCTGAGGTCATCGAGCATTGTATTGAGATCTTCGAGAGGCTCTGCCATAATAACTACGTCATCGGCAAACCGTAGATGAGTCATGTACTCGCCGTTGATGTTGATGCCCAGTCCGTTCCACTCCAAAAGCTTAAAATGGTCTTCCAGCGCCGCAGTGAAAAGCTTAATGGAGATAACATCTCCCTGTCGCACTCCACGTTGCAGTTGGATAGATTATATGGTCCTGTATACGGACTGACATGGTGGGAGAAAGCACCGATAGCAAGTGCTTAAAATCAAAATGTCTGGCTCGAAGGACCATATTGAGAATCATGATTGAAAACCCGCTGGCTTTGTATTGTAAATAATGAAATAATAATATTTTGGTGTAATACAGCAAAGTAGCAGTGAAAAGCTAGAAAATAAATCAAAAATCTTACCGTTTTAAACGAATGCATAATTCATTAATAGCTCGGATAAAAAAGATTTAAATGACATAGAGAAGATTAAAAAACTATAACTTTATTTGGATTGAGAAAAATAACTTTTCTATAGACAAAGTTTGTATTTAAACATACTAGAACCCAAAGAATATTAGTTTGGGTATATGTAAAATGGTTATTGCAATGCGTGGGACCATCCATTAGTTGGATTTAAATATAATATCATCAAAAATATTCCATTTCCAAGTTAATAAATTCAGTAAAATGTGGAACCGAAAGTTAGAAGCAATATATCTGTATGACTCACATTAGCCGGTGATATATAGAGCTGTATATCCGCGTGTAGTGTTACCATGCTATAATACTCCTCTGAGACGTTGCCTGAATTAAATTTTTATAATGAATTTAAATTTGAATGCTTTATAATCCCGGGCAGGATTCGTAAAGGTCCTTTAAGAACACTTAAATGCTTACTAGCATTACCTTTTCGCCGTCGTCGTCGCTTCAACCGATTGACGTCCACTGCTGGACCGGCTATCGTCATTATATCGTTGGTCCACCTTGTGGGGGTCTTCCTTCCTTCCATTCCAGCACCTTCCGGCCCCATCGTCCATCGGTTCGTCGGACTATGTGCCCCGCTCATTGCCACTTCAGGTTTGCGATTCGTAGGGCTATGATATATAAGAGGGTCGTCGGTAGCCGCTGGAGCCAGGCGTCGCAAGATCGGGCCTTGTGGGCATCATTTCACGAGACCTATATCCAGCAGTGGACGTTCATCGGTTGAAGCAACGACGAGGGAACTGTGAAGACATGGCTAGACACATTTTATATAAATTTTACTTATGTTGCAATCGTAGTCACCCTACGCGACAATGAAGAGACTTGCCTCGCGATGGCCGATAGCCCCGAAATAGTTAACCGAGTGGGGCAAGGTCGGGGGTATTAATAGATGTGTCCACAGTCGCACGTCCTCGGCGACGTTTGCTTGTAACTTTCAAAGTTTATAGGGAAACCATTGCGGACAACACACTAAAATTGTTACAAGGCAAGTCAGCACCCTTTTTTTTTTCTTTCCCGTCGGAAAATCCTCATGGATACCCGCAACACCACGGGGGAAAGGCGTTACGGTTTATGCCGGACTCTTACTAAGACCCGACGGTGTTCCTACCTACGTTCTTTGGCGAAAGTACGGGTTTGGAATACATCCGCACTCTCGTCGACGATATTCCAACAGGGCTCTTCTCCTTGTATTCCTCTTATTCTGGTGGCATTCCATCAGTCCTCCCTCGGAATCCCTCTAAGGGGCAATAGGTCCCACACCCTTTGGTCCAGAGGCTACCCCTAAGGGAGCAAACGATAGTCGTGCACTAACCGTCTGCGCCCAACCCTCCGTCGCTATTGCTGGAGCATCACCGTCGATTTCTCTGACACGCTCCGCAGCCTCCTTCTGCGACATCACGTCCTCACAAAAGGAGACAATGACAAGCAATTCTTACTCTATTTATAAATACTTCTAGTCACCTAGTGGTCGAAATTCGACTATCATTAATTTAAATGATAAGTATTAATATTATTAATGATAAGTATTAATATTATTATAACTGCCTCATTGGTCCAGTGATTAGCATTTCGACTACAGAAATGAGGTCCTGGGTTCGAGTCCCGGGTCGGGCCAATTCAAAAATGAATATTGAGTTTTCTATTAAGATTTTCTCAATATTTGCCCGAAGTTGGGAAGTTGGCGGTGTGATCCACCCCCGTGCCTCGGAGAGCATGTTAAGCCGTCGGTCCTGCGTCTGATCTCTCTCCGGTCGTGTCGGATTCCCGTCACATCGGACTATGAGAGTGAAGGAATAGAGAGTGCACACTTGTGTACTATGCCTGCCAATCCACAGCGGAGCAGCGTGGTTGGTCTATGCTCTAAAAACCCTCGGTCCTCGGAGTGAGGAGGCCTGTGCCCAGTAGTGGGACGTTAATGGGCTGCTACTTACAAAGGTACTCTTGTCACAAACTATCATCGAAAACATATAATATTTCAAATCCAGCGTCTTGTACTCAAAATTGTTGCAATGACATACTCGTATGTATAAATAGAGTAGAGTCCCTATTTCCCTATGTCACGGCATCACTTTTGTTGTTCTGTTTGTTATAATCAGAAGAAAGTTCATATAAAAGAAAGAACATCAGAAATTTTAAGTAAACTTAACCACCATATTAAGTTTTCAAATGTAACCTCCTTATTGTTTTAGATAATATAAACTTTTTAATGTAACCTTATTTGGTTTGCCATAATTGTCAGATTGACAGAAGAGTATATACGCGTGTGTGTAATGTGTTTTTAATTAGTTTTATGTATTTTTTATGCACAATATATATAAAATATAATTATTGTTTCCTTCTCTATAAACTATAAGTGTGGGATTATATCGTACAAATCCGTCCGCGTAATTTTCGTAAAAGTGTGTATGAAGTTATTACTTCACGTATTAATATAAAGATAAAGTTCCGATTAATACAGTTAAAAACGGCATTATAGATAGATAGATTGATAGAATACTCTTTATTGTGCCCCACAAACATAAAGTAAGTAATACAGAAACAAACTTAGGCGACCTTATCGCTTTTAGGGAGATTATATGCGGCAAAAAGGGTAGGTGGTGTTGCCTAATATAGATATACATACAAACATTTAAATACTTATTTTAAATAGATACATACTAAACAAGAATCTAATAATATTAAATAAATAAGACGTATAACAAATAAATATCATCGTCATTAAGTACATAATGGTAATGATTCTTTATCCGCTTCTTGAATATATCCAATGATTCAACTTCTCTTATTGTCAGAGGTAATTCGTTCCATAAAGTTATGGATCGAACTGCGAAAGAGTCACCATAGAATTTGGTGTTATGGGTTTATGAGGTTGAGCTTTAGTTCACGAAAGGGGTTCATAAATACGCAGGAACACGAGGATTGAATAGCACACAGTACAGAAGAGACACAAAATGCAAGTTCCGGCGAAAACGAATAAGCAACCACTTGAGCTTTGCACGAAATTCTGATATGTGGTCATATTTTCGTAATCCAAATACTAGCAGCGTCTAACGATTCATGGGATATCTGTTATATGATCGATTTGTCTTTAATAAATCCACCTAAAGAGTCACGAATTTACATCATAATCTGTCGAGCCGAGGAGGAACAGTAACATAAAAACTAAAAACTGCCACTCACAATGCAATATCTCCAAAGCTATACATTCGATTGATTTATAATTTATGAAAGTAAATCCATTTGCGACGTAAGCACTCTTTAAAAACGGAATTTCCCAAAATTCCACGTATAATAAGAAAAGAATGTAGTTTAATCTAAGCACCAGATCCTTGTTTTGCACTTATCTATCCTGTAGATGGCACCTTAAGAAGAGGAAAAACAACACTCTTTTGGGACAAAGTCCTTTGTATATTTTACAATGTCATTCGTCTTAGGTTATCAAAGCAAAACGGGCGCCATGGAGACACTTCTTGAACATATAAATTACGTCAGCCACATTAAAAGGTTTCACGGCAAAATAGTCTGTAAAAAAATAGGGTTAAAAGTTATAATTGTACAACTATATTTTAACTTTCGCCTTCGAATACTCAAATGAGGCTATTTAGTTACCGGCATTGAATCGAGGTAACTATTAAACTCTTTAATACATCTAGGTTTGGTTTTACTTCATTTTTAAAACATTCGCAATATTTTATGAGTATTTAAATCTTCGCTGGACTGGGCATAAACATCAATAGCGAGTACAGCACTCATCAACGGTTTACTGACGTTGTGGTCATTATGACAGAGACTCCGAGAGATCTCAATGCAATGACCTCAGCAGAGCTTCTCAACAGGTGGGCTTAAAAATTAACATGGATAAGACGAAAGACATTACCTATATCCATGTTCCGTTCCACCCAGTCATCGCTGATAACTCAGCACTCGAAGTTAGAGACGAGTACATGTACCTGAGACAGATAGTCCAGCTAGGAATGTCCAATTTCGAGAAGCAGGTCCACCGCCGGATCCAACTCGGTTGGGCAGCGGAAAGATGTATTTGTCCAATATCCCTCAGTGCCTAAAGACTGTTGGAAAGAGTGCATGTTGCCAGTGCTTGCCTAAGGATTGGAAACGTGGTCACTGATTATGGGCTTCATTCGAAAGGTCAGAGTCACTCAACGTGGGATGGAGATGGCTACGTTTGGGGTTTTCTCTACGCGATCCAATCATAAATGAGAAGATTCGTAGCGAAATCAAAGTCACTGAAATAGCCCTAAAAATCACGAAACTGAAGTGGCAATGGACGGAGCACATAGTTTGACGAACCGATGGACGTTGGGGCCCGAAGGTGCTGGAATGGGGCAGTGTAAGCAGACCCCCTAAAAGGTGGAGCGACAATATAAGGAAGGTCGCCGGTAGCTGCTAGAGCTATCGGTAGATAGTTGACGCCACAACGAAGACGATGTTCCCCGTCCGATCACACTTTTAGTAATGCTCTGATTGCTTCTACAGCGTGATACAGACAATAGACCTGCATTATGTTAAATATGAATATATAATATACGACTGTACGAATTGTAACTGACTATAAGAGAAAGAGAATATGTGCTTGCATCTGTGTCTTGCCGCCCCTACAATAATATACGATAGGTAACTCTCGACCTTTCTATCTCTTAGTTTTCCTAACACTCTCGTCATGCTTTTACCAACCTATTCCCCAAATCGAGCAAACCTACAGAATATTTTCTTCGAAAAACATCCTCTTTGCCACTTGGAACAATGTAAGGATTCAAATAATACAAAGTTCCATAAACCCCGAGTAATCTTAGAAGTAATCAAGCCAAAAATGGGTTGTTTTTGAAATGAAACTTTTTATGGAAGTGGTATGTGTGTGCAAATGACCGCTGGGTTTACTCAGTTACACCTAACCAAAAATACGACAAAATAATACAAAATTAATTTGAAAATAATATTATGCTATAGAAATACAATAGAAGCCAAAGAAAAGTTTCACATACATCATCTATGCTCACTGATATAAGGACACTTTTTTAATGGCTTACACGTCCCCTGCCAGAATTTCCGCAACGGCGGCTAATTTTGTGGAGAAGATATTATATGTCACAAGTGCACTCTCTATTCCTTTAGTCACATATTGGGATGGGACGGCAATCTGATACGACCGGAGAGAGATCAGGCACAGGACCGACGGCTTAACCTGCTCTCCAACGTCTAGAGTTGGAGCATATACACAACACAGAGCAAATACTGAGAATTCCTTAACAGAAAACGCAATATCTATTTTAATTCGCTAGACCCAGATCTCGAACCCTAGACCCCATGCCTAAAGCCAAACAACCTGACCAACAAAATCAATAGGGCAGTCAAATGTTTAATGGGTTAAATCCACACATTGTAGGGGGTCCTTTAGCACAAAGTATTTACGGCTCTCATAAAATATTTAAATTCCCACAGCCACCATACAGAATGCTTTTAAAAACATTACAAGAACCGTAATTGTAGCTCGTAATTACAGGTGACTCTGTCCCCGTATCTTAACTGCTCCAAAGTGAGTTTTTAAGAATTTTAATTTTCTACGTAATTAAAACTGTTATTACGGAATTCCTACGTATAACGCGGTTTCACTGTGAATTTTAAAGTAAATCAGATAACTTTAATGTTACACAAACCTATTTCAATGTATGTGACGCACAAATAGCTAAATCAGCTGCTTATAACTGTTAAGTACCTGATAACGATAGAGTATTTGATATTGATAAATTTACATTAACATTTACAAGTTTATCGGAATCTAATAAAGAAATCTACGTTGAAAAAAAATGGTTTTCTAATAGCAGAAAACGTAATTAAGAGAGAATTGTCATCGTAAGAGACGTACGCTTGTGAAAACATACAAACTATTTATGTTTTATAAGAAGAGGTACATACAGCGTAATAAAAAAGAAAATAAGAATAGAATCATTGTAAAATATACATATTTTTTTATTAAAAACACAGCAGTGATAATTGATTTAACTAGGTAACATCATAAGACCACAAACGATGTTCCACATCAAAATACTTTTGAATCAGTAAGTTGTTTATGTAATAATAGATTGTTTATTAAGAAAATAAATAGTTCTTAATTACAAAACATGCATAAGCATGGTCTACTTATAGTACATTCAAATAAAAAACGTTGCCAAAGCCAAATTCAATGTGTCGCGTCAAAGTGTTTTGGTAAAATAGTCAATAAAAGATGATTTATTAAAGGAAATAAATATGGAATCATCATTAAACTTGTATAATTTCGCACATTTTTTGGAAGATCAGAATAATCTGGTTATAGTGTTAGACATCGCCAAGGCCACAATCGATATTACACAACAAAATGTTTTGGAAGAGGCAGTTGTAAATGCATTGTTCTTCTTCTCGGTTGTAGTCTTCAAGTTTGAAGGTCGTGTCTGTATTTTGGTGCCTGCGACAGTTTTTCACCAATGCTTTCCACCCTGGGCCTCTAGACAAGTTACTTTCGAAGATTGCTAACGCTCAAAAAATGTATGGGAATGACGTTTAATTTTTCTATATGAAACGTCATACCCATACTTGTCTACGGGCCCTGTTTGGTCTTCGGCTTTCCTTATGGCCGCAGCAAATAGAAGACCTGTAAATGTCTTTACTTGGTCGGATCAGCGGCTAGGTGATCGGCAGCGTGGTCTTTTGCCCTCTACCTTACCAGTAACTATTAGCTTGTCTAAGCTGTATGGCTGGCGTCGGGCAATAAAGGATGGTCTATTAAATAAATTAAATATGTCATTGCAAAACAAGCATTGTTACACCCATTTTATAAAAAAAAACAGCGTAGTCTAGTGATATTATTACAGATTCAAAAAGCAAAAATCTACAAGGCCACAACCGATGTTCCTCATGAAATTGCTTTTCAAAAGTTAATTCAGTTCACAATAACCCAGTCAAATTTACCCTTTGACGGACGGATACATAACTCACAATAGACAAAATGATACTACAGTTAAATATGTGCATATTGTTTGTTTGATCAAAGTGAATTAGGCAATTTCTGAACGGCACGTTTGTCGCCGTGAGAGAGGTGTGTGCGTGCGCCCTACGGATGTGCCGCATTATTGCCGCTCCCAGGGCATTACGTTCAACAAACTATTGTGATCCCATCCCCAATGAAAATACGTCTTTAAACCCCTAAAAATAAAGTCTATTTTCCTAAAATCCAACAGCTGTGCGGTCAGAACGCCTGATTCGACTGCGGTTTCCACGCTGAATACGCTTAAACCAAACTAGACATGAAATCTAGCCACGAGATTATAGAGTCTCGCAACGTAATTTAAATGAAGGATGCACGGTTTCAAAACGTGGTGGGCGAGATCGCTATAAATCCGTACAACTTGCAGTGGATAATGTAGGGGAAACTTTGTTGAAAGTACCTAAAAGTACATATAAAAGTATAGGTTGATTTAGCAACAAAATTAATCTTCTGAATCTATTGAATCTTCTTTTTAACCATTATTAATATGAACAGCCTTTTCAGGACCTCTATAAGCTGGAAACCTGACTAAGACAGACACTTTTTCAAAGCTAGAAAGATGATATGTTCCCTTGAATACTGTTATCTAGATTCACAATGGGGGTTTTCAAAAAGAGACGTCGTTACAGCTGACTGTACGATATTTGATTAAAATAAATATAGCAACAGTGGTTTACTTCTTACTAACAGAGTATCAGTGTCTAGCACAGATAAACACGAAATGAGTAAATGTAAGCATGAAAAGATAGACAAAATTGGTGTTTTACGGGTATTGTGTTGTTTTTTCGGAGTGTCCTTAACTGTACTGGCTGTTACAATGTAACTTTAAGAGAAGGTGATGTCTTAAGAAGCCTCGTCACTAATTATTTCGAGGGCCAGGCCTTAGAAGTCCCTACTGAAAACGCTGGTTCAAGGGTGTCTCCTGTGAGATTGAACTTCGACTTGGTACAGCGTTGACCTTGTACTTATATCTGAATATGTTTGGATGATCCTGGAATGTTAAAGTATCATTCCCTACCTCTTAGAGAGTTATCCGTCGTCTTTAATTTAATGTATATCTTCATCCATCACCATCACTCCATCACCTTCGGGCCCCAACCACTATATGCTCCGCCCATTGCCACTTTAGGTTTGCGGTTCGTAGGGCTATGTCGGTGACTTTGGTTCTGCGGATCCCCTCATTTCTGATTTGATCGCGTAGAGCATAGCCCTCTCCATCGCATGCTGAGTGACTTTAAGCTTTCGAATGTCGCCCATGTTTCTGAGCTGTAGGTCATCACTGGCAACACGCACTGTTCGAAGAGCTTTGTCTTCAGACACTGAGGGTTATTGGACGAAAAGATCTGCCGTAATTTCCCGAACGCTGCCCAACCGTTTCGGGTTCCCTTTTCATTTTTGTGTTATCATATTTTAATTCAATAATTATATAATCGTATTTGGTACTTGCATTTATATCTTTTGAATAAATATAATTACTGCAAATAATAATTTAATACCTTTTGTCCTTACCCTTTAAATACGTATTTCCGCTCGCTAATTACAAATTGCTATTCCATCCCTAGTATTTGCTTTACTCTGTAACACTTATACATAAGATGAATTTAAAACTAAATTATATTGTAGAATTTAGTATAATATAAGCCTAAGATGTTTAACTTGGTCCACGTGTCCACTTTTTATTTATTGCTACACAAGTGTACAAGGCCCACGCCCATAATGGACAGTCTCCTTTCTAAGTGAATTACTGTTGCTTTAGATAGAACAATAATCCATGGAAACATGACAACTGACACACTCGGAGATCTAATGCCTCGAAACAATTTAAAGCTTCTAGGTCTTAGGCACTATACACACTCGGAATAAAATAAAATTATACACTTTATTTTTGCCTCACAGGAGAGTTACGGAAATTGTGATCAGGCGAGAGGAAGGGAAGTTAAAAGGGAGATATAACTTAGTGAAGATTGGAGAAGATAGATTTACAATTTACCATAATCGTGTAGACTAAAGCATAATCTTCATTTTACGCATTCTTTACGAAAACAATCTCACTAGAGGGTAGTCTAATTTGATTACAGTTTCATATATATTGGTTCTATCAATTTTTATGTAAAATGACATTAATAACATTTTTGTATAGAATCAATCAGCAAAAGAGCTTGCTAAGCTTACCAAATCAAATAATATTTTGATTGTAAACATGGTACCACCCTAAGTTGGTAAAAGCTAATTAAACTCTTAATGCTTTCTTCTCATTGTATCAAGTCAAACATTCGTTGCTGTTCAACACGTTTTTGCTTTGAAACGGTCTTTTTAACTACTGTACTAATTATACGAGTATCTGATCGTTATTTACATTTACATATCTGAATAATGTGAAGATGGTATTTGTACAAAAACATGTTAGCGTTATTCAAATGGGTTCAAAGCCTAATAAGGACAAATAGACCTATCATGTCCATTTTATAATGAGTATGAACTGTGCATAGCTTTATTTTTAAAGTTATTGCAGGCTGCGGTAGACAATGAATAATGCAACTAAAATTATCAATTTTAAATATGTAGAAACAGTAGTTGTGGGACAAAAGAATATGTAGCGTCTAAAATTCAGAAAGGTATGCTTAGATGGTTTGAGCACATAGAGAGAGTGAATGAAAGGAGACTGACAAAAAGAATTAGAAAAGTTGGAAAGGGAAGACCTGAGTGAAGTCAAGAGTACTTCAAACCCACGAACTTGTATGGAAAGTTTAATGAGAATGAAATAAGCGAAGGAAATATGCAAGAATCGTGGCAAGTGGAAGGACGTGATCTCTGCCTACCCCTAGAGAATAAGATAAATAATTTTTGCGAAACTATAACCATCAGAGCAGCGGGGGATTTCAAAAGGAAAACAACCACGATTTTTTTGCTTTCGACCAGTTGTTGCTGAGGTTAGCACGTTCAAGCAAACAAAGTCTCTAGCTAAATAAAATTAGTATAGGAGGCCAATGTAAACGTGCCCTATTGGCAACAAGCTCAACCGTGTCGGTGGGATTTATGCGAAGCTGCGGCGGCGAGATTGCGACGACATTTCTGAACGTGACTCGATATGGACTGATGTCCAACGCACGACCAATAACAGGATAGATGCATCAAAGCCACTCTTATCTACGTCCTGTTGGTATACTTGATGTACTTGGATACTTGTTTCACGGGTCTAGCGGTGTAATGGTGAGACTACTTCACTAACAGTAGAAAAGACCTTTTTTCCACACTCACCGTTCAGATAAAATCTAAACAGCATTGCGGGACTCGCTTGCAGTAAGCGAAAATACCCACTAAAACTCAGAGATAATCTCCTTATACATTAGTGAAGCACCAGAGGATCGGTAGACGCAATCTACCCTAGTAATCTTGAAGACTTCCGTTTGGAAACTTAGGTAGGAGACAGGAGAAGCACAAATCTACGCCTCTTACCTCTCGACCTCCTGTAGATAAATATAAAT
Source organism: Elymnias hypermnestra (assembly GCA_015832385.1). Lineage (NCBI taxonomy): Eukaryota > Metazoa > Arthropoda > Insecta > Lepidoptera > Nymphalidae > Elymnias > Elymnias hypermnestra. Next base: position 982,839 of record JACTOM010000939.1, read on the forward strand.
TTTAACAAAAAAAGAACCGCCTTTAAAACAACTTACAGATATATAAATATGCTCTAAAAAGTAAGAAATAATTCTTAAGTATTTCTTAAGTAAGAAAAAGTTCTTCGTAATCTTATATCTTTTTAGAGCATATTAATATATTTGTAAGTTTGTTTTGAAGGCGGTTCTTTTTTTGTTAAAATTTCTATTTATTTTTTGATTTTTAGTGAATCTGAAGTAAACGTGTTGCAATGCAGCTACAAACATAAGCTTATTGCTATTTGATTACAGACACTTATATTTTCTGCCATAAACCGCACCCTTACTGTAAGCCGTTGAGGAGTTCCATTAATCTTCATATTTAACTCCGATTAGCACTTGACCATACTGATGTTACGGTAGACAACTCAAATATCTGGATAGCTTATAGAAGATTCTGCCAAGTATTGTTGATTTGCTCCTAAGAATTTAAGAGTTCCGTCACTTTGTCAAGGATTCCATCATCAGAACCTAACCATACTATCACAAGACAACCCTTGAAGTATATCCTTTCTAATAAAAAAGAATCATCGAAATCGGTTGGTGTGATCTTGAGTTATTCGTACATTTGTCGCGCACATGCTTAATGTAAATTTAACACTTATCCGGTTTTCTCTTGGATGCCATCATCAGAGCTGGATCCTATGACGAGCACCACCTTTCATTTAAAAAAAAATCATCAAGATCGGCCCACCCAGTCAGGAGATATGATAAAAATACAGACGAATTGATAACCTCCTCCTTTTTTTGAAGTCGATTAAAAAGGAGCGGCTATAATATTCTCCTTCTGCTTCTCATGTGCCTCTTTCAGTAAAATAGCAGTTCAACAGAAATTATAAAAAGATCATATCAAGATTATCAAATTAGCTGATCGAGACTGATATAAGGTTATAGTATAATTAAATTTATTCAAGTAGGCCTATTTTGAATCGTCAAATATACCTTTTTCCCCACATTCTAATGTACGACTGATGATGGCATTAAAGAACGACTTAAAATCTAAAGTTACGAATTTACTAAAGAAAATACGAAAGTAACTTTATCTGTCACGCTTTCACAATAAAACTATTGAACCGATTTAAATGAAATCTGGTAAACAGATAGTCTAAAGACTAAGAAAACACGTAGACAACTTTTTGATGCGAAAAAGGTTTTTTAAGGAATGGAAGCATCGTCATTTATAGACCTAGAAGATAGAAGTGCGATAGAAATAAATTTGACATTCAACGTTTTATCCTTCCTAATATTATAAATGCGAAAGTAATTCTGTCTGCTGGTTGCGCTTTTACGCCGAAATTACTGAAGCGATTTAAATGATATCTGGTACACAGATAGTCTAGATTCTGAGGAAGGAGATAGGCTACCTCTTAATGCCAAAAAGGAGTTTTAAGTTATTATTCTACGCGAAAGAAAAGCCTATTTCATGCGAACGAAGTCGCAAGCGCTTGAAATATAGTAATGCATAAACTACCTTCTTAAGTGCTGTATTTAGAGACTAAATAAACAAATCAAATGAAGCCAAAATATTCTTTATTCAATACGCTTGTACCCCGACATATATATATATATGTTGGATATTTCTGTGGAACGCTGGCGCCATTTATCGGCGTGGACAGAGTCAATGATGGCAGTCCGGCGGGAGTCACTCGGCAGTTGTCGAGTAGCGCTCGACCGGAGTAGTCTACTGTTGGAACTGTGGCGTTCCTAGCTATTAGTGTTAAGGAGTTTGTGTAAATTGATATCCGGAACATTAAGTGATTGTACATTATAATCAGAGTTAATTATCAAACTCTTTGATTGCACCAACATTACCCACGAACGCCCACAGAATAAGAAATGAAATAATGGCTCCAATTAATAACGATGTCGGCGGAGAACCTTTGTGCTTTAAGCTTCTCCGTTCTCTCTTATTCTTCGACATATATGTATATACATATATTATTTTATATATACTATCACGCTCTTGAGAATCATCAATAGTCTATTCATTGGTAACAAATCTATCACCGTTTAGGTAAGTTAATCCCACTAAGAAAAACCCATTACAACTTTTCTATTAGCAAGTTAAATGCGTCATGCATTTAAGTTATCTTTCAATAAAGTATATAAGTGTTAAATTTCATTAATGTAAAACTTGTTGAAACAGTAATGACTACGTTTCTTGTCGGTTTGTACTCGTGAGAATCAACTTTTCGAACAACTTTTAGATTCGTTACCATCAGGCACATTAATAGCTCACTAAACCTTCTTGAAATCCAGTAACTATTGGTCCGATTTAGAAAATTCTTTTAATGTTAGATAGTCCATTTATCAAGGAGGGTTATAGGCTACATATCATCACGGTAAGATTAATAGGATCGGTACACCAATGAAGAATGTTTCAAAATTGGGGTATTTTCTTTTGTGAGCTTTCGCTGCGTACACTGCGTAAACGGTTAAAGTTTGGCAAAAATCATGTATAACAAAATTGTTTCCCTTTAAAAGTTCTAAAAAAAAGTCCCAGACAGCATATGTCTATCTTTTAAGGTTGGCTCACTATAATCTCTTTGGAGTTTTAGTAATCCTTAAAATTACGCAGGTGACAGCGCATGGAACAGCTAGTGTAATATACACGTAACGATATCAAATCTAAAGAAAACATTATGACCACAACCTAATCTCGTCCACAGAAATTTAATATCATATTATCTTTGTACATAGAAGCTCAGTAAGTGGAAATTTTGCGAAATTCTCGAGCGGATGTTTAATCAAAGGTGAAGTTCGCAACCTCTGCGTGCCTCCAGCCTCCCACCCTCTTGCAATATTAACAAAATGTCTCCCGATTCGCTGCAATTCAAAGGCATTTTGATGTGGATATTAAATTTCTAAAGAAAGTCTTTAAATTTTTACAATTAAAAAGAAATATCCCTCAAACTAACGTTGATTTAATAGAGACTTAGACTGTTAGGTAGTCATTCGTTTAACTATGATGATAATTGCTTGCGGAGTAAGCTGGTGAATTCATGCCGAGAGTATTACGAAAAGTGTGAATAGAAGAGGCGAACGAAAGCTGAAAGGGAGATATGATTAAGTTAGAAAAGATACGTTTTACTTCAGTCGTGTAGTCTAAAGAACACTCGTTTTTTAAATAAAACTTCTTCACATACGCTTGACTTAAGGAGTAGGCTGGTGAATGCATCACGAAAGCGTTACGAAAAGCTTGAATGGAGAAGGCGAACGGAAACTGAAAGGGAGATATAAATAAGTTAGTAAAGATAGAAGGAAACAGTTGCGTTTCACTCCTGTCGTGTAGTCTGAAGAACACTCGTTTTGTAATAAAACTTCTTTACACATGCTTGGCTTAGAGAGTAAGCTGGTGAAAACGTGACGACTACGTTATAAAAAGTGTGATCGGACCAGCGTATCGAAATTGAGAAGGAGATATCTCCGTCTTTCTAACTAATCTTAGTTAGTAAAGATAAAAAGAGATAGTTACGTTATACTAAATAAAACTTCTTCAAACTCGCTTGGCTTAAGGAGTAAGCTGGTGAATGCGTCACGAGAGCGTTACAAAAAGCGTGAATGGACAAGACGAACGTAAGCTGAAAGTGAGATATAAATAAGTTAGCAAAGATAGAAACAGAGAGTTACGTTTTACTTCAGTCGTGTGGTCTAAAGAACACTCGTTTTTGAAGTTAAACTTCTTCACACACGCTTGGCTTAAGGAGTAAGCTAGTGAATGCGTGACGAAAGCGTTACAAAAAGCGTCAATAGACAAGGCAAATGGAAACTGAAAGGGAGATATAAATAAGTTAGTAAAAATAGAAGGAAACAGTTACGTTTCACTCTTGTCGTGTGGTCTGAAGAACACGCGTTTTGTAATAAAACTTCTTTACGCGCGCACTTAGCTTAAGGAGTAAGTTGGTGAATGCGTGACAAGAGCGTTACAAAAAGTGTGATCATTTCAGGCGTACGGAAATTTAGAGGAAGATATAAGTTAGTGAAGCTAAAAAGAGAGAGTTACGTTTTACTTCAGTCGTGTGGTCTAAAGAACACTCGTTTTAAAAGTAAAATTACTTTACGCAGGCTTTATTTGTGGGGTAAGGTAAACGGAAAATTAGAGGAAGTGGTCTAAAGCACACTCGTTTGTATAGTTTTTATGTTACTTAATAATGTTGTATATTTTCATAGTATAAAATGAATTCGCTTTAGCCGTTTGTTCACTTAAATCTTTAAAATCATCCAACGGATTTTAATGTAGTTTTCAGCAATAGATAGAGTGATTCAAGAGAAAGGTTTATATGTATAGTACATATATATTATAATAGAAAAATGCTGAAAAATAAATAGATTTGTCATATAATGTCGTAACAAACTAATATTTTTGTTTTCGAAAATCTCAAACGACGGCTAAACCTTAAGAGATAGATTATATTAATGTTCTAAAAAATTGTATATCTTTAAAAGATCTTTAAGAAGTTGTATGTTAGTATATATTTATCTCTAAAGGATAACTCATGGTAAGCATTTTTATCTATTACATATTATAACAAATTATTTGCTTTTTGCGAGTTATTTTATACAACACAGTATTTTTATTTATCTAATTAAATAGGTTACAGACATTGTTTATTTCATGAAGATTAAAACTGCCTTAAACAGCATTTAATTAAAATGGATATCTTAGAAGATATCAGAGATTTAAGAAGCGGCAGCATTACTTACGTTCCGGCCTGGATATTTTGTCAATTCATACGCATTTCTGAGTTACTGTAACTTGTAATGTACTTGTAAATAATTATAATGTATAATTACAAGCTAAATTACTTATAATAAGCACTTTAACAGCGCAGTGCCTTATCGTTTACGTTTAACGGAAAACAATGTAAGGTCTACGAACTGCATACTATACGTAACTGCTTTTAAACAGTAGCACTAGACTTAATAATCGCTTTTAGATGCTAGATAACAATATATGCATTATTAAAGATTATAATCAGTTAAATAAGGCTTTGATACAGTCTCAGATGGTAGACGCTAACCTGATAAGAGGTAATTTAACTCGTAATAGGTTCTACACAGCATCCTACAGGAAATTTTTAACTTGGTGGCTGGTTTTTGATGGTAGGGTGTTAATTAGCCACTGCCGAAGCCTTCTACCAATCTAAATTGCTACATAAATTAGACATAGGTATAATTATGCAAATAAGACTGTAAGTTTTTATAAAAAAACTTGTCATTAACCATTCTTACTAACATGAGAAATGGTTAAACAACTGTGTATGTATGTCGCCTTTTTACATTAAAACTACTGAATTGATTTTAATGAAATTTGGTAAACAGATAGTCTAAAGCCTGAGAAAGGACACAGGATACTTTTTAATGCAAAAAAAGGTTGTAAGGGATGGCATAACTGGATAAATATGGCATTCAAAGTTTGTAAAAATTTTACCCACAAAAGTGTAAAATAACAATTCATGACATTTGTCACTCTGGAGTTCAATTCGAGATACATTATTCTCTTTAGATTGAGATTTTTAAATTCGTTATATCTTTTGAATGGCATACCCGATTTTAATAATTTAAAAAGTCGTTTACAGGCATTGAAACTGCCTTTAATTAACCATTAATATGATAGTAATTAAAACAAAGTTATGAATAATATGGTTTAATTATTATCGGCACTTTTATTAACTTTTAAAATGTAAAGAAGTGGTTATAGTGGCATAACTACAGTAGTTGGACAAATGGTATCATAGATTTTTTTGTGGATATTAATACGTTCTACAATATTGTAAAACATTATTTTGTTCTATCATTAATAATTTCCACAGTACACGCGATTATAGATTTTTTAAGACAATTTTTTTCACCCCTTTGGTTACATTAATGATTTTTTTTAGGAATCTCTATTGTTTTAGGGAAAGTAATATAACTTATGTTGCTCAGTGAAAAACCAGCTTTCTAATGGTAAAAAAGTTTTATTATCAAAACGCACAAACATACATACTTACATACAAAAACCCAAATGTTTTCGCAATGTTATAGTCTTCGTTTTCTAGCGTCGATAACGTTTGTGTTAGAAAATATAGATAATAAACTGTGAGCCCTTATTGTTTTCGCTACTGCCAACATAGCTGGGTATATTAATTAATATTTTTTATACCGACACAGTGTGTACGATGTGTCTGTCTGTGTTTGTGTGGGGGAGGCACCGTACCGGGAATGGGCGGAATCAAAACATGTCGTGTTTACGGAACGATGTTTACGTTTAATGTCGCGGACAGACCACCGTGAACAAGCGGATCACGTTTTAGAGATCCCTATAAAAGGCTGTAAAACCTTTTTCAAAGCTATACTATATAAACAAGGTTTTTAAATTGTTATTAAAACAAAACGAAAGTTATGCTTTTAGAACGAGATGAATCTATGATGAATGGTAATATTTTGATAGATGGCGAACAAGTGGAAGAGGTGAAAGAATTTGTATACTTGGGATCTAAATTTACAAAAGATGGAACATGTGAAAGTGATATTGTAAGGAGAATAAATGCAGGGAACATGGTAAATGGTGCTCTGCACGCCTTTATGAATAGCCAGATGGTGTCTCAAAGGGCTAGACTGGCTGTGCATGCTGGAGTGCCAACACTTATGTCTGGTAGTGAAAGTTAGGTATGGCAGAAGAATCACAAAAGTAAAATAAATGCGGTAGATATGAGAGCGTTGAGAAGCATGAGTGGTTTAAAACTGAGTGACTGAGTAAGAAATAGTGTGATAAGAGAACGTTGTGGTATAAAAGAGGATGTAGTAACTAAAATTGAGAAAGTTATGCTTAGATGGTTTGGGCTTGTAGAGATAATTAATGAAAGCTGACTGACAAAAAGGATTTACGAGTCAAGATTGAATGAGAAAGTTGAAAGGAGAAGACCAAGGGGAACGTTCCTGGATCAAATCCAGGACATTTTAAATAACGGCCAGGTCAAGAGTACGCTAAACCGACGAACTTGTATGAAAGGTTTAATGAGAATGAAAGAAGCGAAGGATCGTGGCAAGTGGAAGGACGTTGTCTTTGCCTACCCCTTTGGGAATGAGGCGTGATGCTATGTATGTATGTATTAAAAAAAAGAGATGAAAATTGGGCCAAGTGGCCGCCGCGTCTGCACTTTCGCATATTTGAGGCTTTTTTGTCATTGATAACTTCACGAATTCCATCATTAAAGCTTTGAGTAGATCGTGGAGCTTTGGCATAGACCTTATTTATGCGAACCTTGAGTGATTGAGTGTCCGTCCAAGTTTGGTTAACGGAAATAACAGCAGGAAAAGTGGCTCTTGGGACTTAAATGTTCATGAAAGAGTACCAAATGTTATGATTGTTTTGTTTGCTAATAGTAAAACTTTACAATGTTATTTTTTGTTTATTAAATTAAGACTCTGGTGTAGACATTATGCTGCGCTAAACATTGAGACGAAAAAAAGGCAGCCTTGTATTTATAGGCTCATATCTTATAAATTAAAACTTACTTCAAGGGTTTTCATTATTATTCAGATCACTTATATAATCAAAAACATTAATAAAATACCACAAAAAACTTAAGGAACTTCAACATAAAATACGCACAGTTACTAACGGTCAATTTGTAACTGATTAATTAATTTTTTGTTTTTTCTATTGTCTGGGCTTGTCTCTACTCATATTGTATTACGGTAGTTATTAAGAAGCGAAATAGATAATACACATTATGACATAAAAAGAAAGAGATGCTTATATTTTTTGCTTAGATTGCTCGACGTGAGACAGTACTATGGTATTATGTCACTAGTAGTTGACACGGGCAAGCACACGTCACGTGGGCCCAAAAAAACAGCCAATTGTAATCAACTCTTCAAGAAAAAACACGTTCAGCTAATTTTTCATGCAAAATTATGATTCTTTCGGTACTTGTCGTTTCCGCATTTTAAATTTCTGATATCTTTTAAGATGAGATACTTTCAAGAGCAGTTCTAATCTTTATGAAATGTGCTACACAGGTAATGTATTTAATTAATTTTTAAATAATGCTGTATTGTATAAAATTGCTTGGTAAATAACACGTAATTTTTTGATATATGTATGAGATAAAAATGGTTACCATGGGTTATTCGTTAAAGATAAATATATACCATCATAGAAGTTTTATGAATCTTTTTACGATATACGATTCCGTAAAACATTAATAAGATCTATCTCGTAAGGTTTAGTCATCGATTGCGATTTAATCGCACAAAGATATGCTTGTTACATCACATTACAAATCTTTTAATTCTTCAGCTTTTCTGTACTATAGCATGTATGTATTATACATTTAAACCTTCTTCTTGAATCACTCTATCTTTTGCTGGAAACTGCATTAAAATCCGTTGGGTAGTTTAAAAGATCTAAGCGAACTGCAACTATATAATTTTGTCTACTCCAGCTTGCCAGTTCGAAGGCAACCTGTAATCCAATATGGAAGGTCGCTATTTCCTCCTAGACCCACGTCCGTCGTGTTTTCCTTTTTTTACCCTCACCCCATAAGAAATGACGCATTTGGTTACATTTGGTCTTAACGTCATTAGCACATTACACATTTGTCTTAATACCCTCGTAAAACAACGGCCATAATACAAGTATTACGGAATCTCAACGTGTTTCTTTTTCTGTTTTTATACCGAGAAGCGAGATCTACTTAGGATAGTCTGTTTATTATTTTCATGATACTTATCTAAGGCCTTTGATGGTCTCGATGCTGCAATTATAGGAGTGCATGCTTCGCTAGAACAGGTCTTGGGTTTGGTTTAGTGAAATGCAGGTCCAATTGAGGATATAGCAAAAGACGATCTTAAATTTGCATTTACGCACCTGACTCTACCTTCATGAATTCTCTGCCGGACTTATCTGAGGTATCAGAAAAGAATGCGTAAGCATGATCTCTGGTATATCAGTTACGGGTAAATGGGGTTCCTTTGGGTTTATGGGTATTGTTAATCCTCCCCCCTCTCCAACTTCAACATTTCTGACGAAGTACACGCTACGCTGGTACAGGTCCTGGATTCGATTTATTAAAATGTAGGCCAAATTTAAGATAAAGCAATTGACGATCCTAAGTTTTCATTTACGCACCTGATTCTACCTTCATGCTTTCTCTGTCTGACTCATATGAGGTATCAGAGAAGAATACGCAAGCTTAATCTCAGGTGTCTTACATACGGATGAAGGGGTTTCCGCTGGGTTTGTGGGTATTGTTAATCCTCCTCTCTCGCCAAATCCAACATTCCTAACAAAGTACACGTTTTGCTAGTACAAATCCTGGGTTCGATTTAGTAAAATGCAGGTCCAACTTAGGATATACCAAAATACGATCCTAAATTTACATATTCGCAACTGATTCTACCTTCATGAATTCTCGGTCGAACTCATCTGGGGTACCAGAGAAGAATGCGCAAACTATACCTCTAGTTTTTTACTTTTTGATGAAGAGGGTTCCGCTGGGTTTGTGGGTATTGTTAATCCTCCCCCCTCGCCAACTTCAACATTCCTGACGAAGTACGCTTTGTTAGTACAAGTCCTGGGTTCGATTTAGTAAAATGTAGGGCAAAATTAGGAAATCTGGGGTATCAGAGAAGAATGCACAAGCTAAATCTCTGGTATCTCAGTTACGGATGAAGAAGTTTCCGTTGGCTTTTTGTGGGCCACTCTCCTGACTTAATCAGGTCGAGGTAAATCGAAGAGAGCATTTCCCAACGCAAACAGAAACGGTAAAGAATAGGATAAGGATATTGCATTTTCTAACTTGTCTGAATCTCGACGGGTCGGAGCTAGGTAATGCTTCACTATCTCCACTAGGTAGAGAAAATAGATGACGGCCAACACACCCTTGGAATTTGTCTTTCATAAACCTCAGAATGTCGTCCCTGGGTCATTGTAATTGGGAACGACCTCGTTACACCAGTCGTCTTGGCAAAAATGCTGGCCAAAGAGGCTTCATGGAACTTTGTGGTATCCTAAAAGACATTCATTTAACCAAAATAACTCCGTAAAAACCCAGTGCTTTAGAGAGCATGTGTTTTCTAAGAGAAGCCCATGGAATACCACGTTACGGAAATACCAGCTTCGGAAAATTCTCCGGTGCTCCCGTGGGTCTCCGTTAGACGTAGATTTAGGCTACTGAGAGGTTTTAGCGGGAAATGCCCATATAACCCAATATTTCCTCAAAAAAGGGCGGGCTTCTTATGAAGTTTCCTCCTTCGATATATTTCACGTACCATCAGGGGAAATCACCGTTAGGCGTCAACAAGGTGTATTTAGGATTAGCTATTATTTTTACGATGCAGTGCAACCCAGGTACTACAAAACTGCAGGAAGCTACAAAAATTAGGATACAGGTAGGATTGTCATTCGTTTTAAATAAACTTCTTACTAAGTATTAAACAACAATGACTGTCTTATGAAGAGTTTAACATGTTTGGACCAGTTAAGGGATTAATTGCTATCGAAATGTGGAATTAAATGCGAATGATTGATAGGATACTTCATGTAAATGATTCTACGTCGAATAAGAGTTTGCAAATTTAAAAAAATCGTTACTGCCTCATTGGTCAAGAACTGCCTCATTGGTCTAGAACTGCGTCATTGGTCTAGAACTGCCTCATTGGTCTAGAACTGCCTCATTGGTCTAGTGTTTCGCATGTTCGACTAAAGACATGAGGTCCTGGGTTCGAGTCCCGGGTCGGGCCAATTCAAAAATCAATATTGAGGTTTCTATTAAGATTTTCTCAATATTTGCCCGAAGTTGGGAAGATGGCGGTGTGATCTACCCCCGTGCCTCGGAGAGCACGTTAAGCCGTCGTTCCTGCGCCTGATCCCTCTCCGGTCGTGTCGAATTTCCGTCACATCGGACTATGAGAGTGAAGGAATAGAGTGTGCACTTGTGTACTATGCCTGCCAATCCGCAGTAGAGCAGCGTGGTTGGTTTATGCTCTAAAAACCCTCGCTCTTCGGAATGAGGAGACCTGTCCCCAGCAGTGGGAGGTTAAAGGGCTGCTACTAAAAAATCGTTATAAACACCTAATTATATGTTTCAATGCTTCTTAAGGCTCATCATATTAAGGTACTTTGTACTTATCTAATTGCTTTCCTTTATCCATACTACGCTTTGTGATATAATATATAATTAACCATAGTATTTTCCAAAATATCAACTTAACTGTATATTCTTTATTATATTATATAACTTATTGTTACGTCTCGTAATTTCGGGTTTTGTAAGTTGGACAACATATTTATTCATGCTTCATACAGTTGAGCGCCAGGAGGGTTTCGTTAAGATGGTACGACAGGCACCCTACCATGCCGGAGAAAGCTAGCCCAGGGGAATTCAGGGGTTTAACATGGGTGCTTATAGTGTAGCTTGTCTTTAACTTGCCCCGTGACCGGAAAGGCGTTTCGTAAGGCCCTTCCACACACCCTCACTTAACTTAGCACAATACTTTTTAAATAAACTAAAATGAATTCAACATCAAATAAAAATCCAAAACTGCTATTCACATCGGTCAACTAAGTTTCTTTAAGTTGTACTTGACCTACCGTTTGTACTGAAGGTCACTCGAGAATTCCTTCAACATTTAAATATGACGTTAAATTTCGAAAATACTATAATTATAAATCTTACTCGACGTAACCCGGTTTCGAACCTGCGCTGATCTGCGGTCATTGCAATTAACATAATTGCTCGCGCGCTGAGCTATGAGTAGCTTCTTAAATAAACTTAATATTTTAACTAGTATTAAAATCTCATATCATTATAATAAAAAAGAAAGAAAGAAAGAACGTTTATTCGAATTGTACAACTAATACAAATTAAACAAAACATAGTTATAAGTAGTAAAAGTAAGTAGCAGCCCATTAACGTCCCACTGCTGGGCACAGGCCTAGCTAATTGATTCCTGGAACTTCTAAGACGATCTGTTACTCCATTATGCACCCAAGTCAGCTTACTACTGAGATACGACGGTTCACCTGTTTTTGTAAATTCGAATAATAAAGATATCTTTCATTATTACTCATGTTCCATTCATGTACCTAAAATAGATAGATAGTATGCTTTATTGAATGTTAAGTGATTAACTTTAAAAAAATGTAGCCTACAATGGGTGGTCTTATCGCTTTTTAGCGATCTCTTCCACATAATCCAATGTATAAAGAGACCGTCCGAGAAAAGAGAGAGAAGGTATTTTTAGGTTTATCTATGCCTATATTGAACGAAGTTGCTATTATTCCAATATGCTAATTTAGTTTTACACGTGCAATATTAAGCTTTAGCTGTAGCAGTTCTTCTTGTTCTACAATTATATAGGGGTGATGTGATTAATTTATCAATAGGTAAACAGTATGCCTTATTTACGTGAAAAATGATTATTTAATACCTGGAGAGGCATCTGAAAGCCTCACCACAGCGGAGGGTCGAAACACAACATGGGAAAGGCGATGACCGCCCATCAGGTGTCTCCTTTCACATCTGCTCTTCCGTGTTCATTGAACCGACACCCCTCGTATCTATTACCTGGCCTTTGTTCCTCCTTGTGTACTGTTACCAAATCTCTGCAATATCAGAGACTGTGTTTGTTTAAAAACTAAGTAATTAAATCAAATTAAAAAAATATCAAAAATATCTTTATTCAAGTAGGCATATAACACTTTTGAACCAAATTATTATTTTTTTCCATACTCTGATTCTAATATACATCTGATGATGGTACTCAAGGACGGCTTGAAATCTAAAGTTACGAGAAGAACCCACAACAAACTCAGTCGGGTATTTTTTTTTTTTACCATCATCATTACAATAACAAATTAGTTTACTATATTTTAATTA
>JACTOM010000939.1:996396-1012320 GCA_015832385.1 Elymnias hypermnestra
TGTGACGGGAATCCGACACGACCGGAGAGAGATCAGGCGCAGGACCGACGGCTTAACGTGCTCTCCGAGGCACGGGGGTGGATCACACCGCCAACTTCCCAACTTCGGGCAAATATTGAGAAAATCTTAATAGAAACCTCAATATCGATTTCGAATCGGCCCGACCTGGGACTCGAACCCAGGACCTCATGTCTGGAGTCGAACATGCTAACAACTAGACCAATGAGGCAGTTTGGATAATATGCTTGGTACGAATCCGTAGGATGTCCACTACGTACCGATGTCAATCGTTTCTGTGCGTTGATAATCTAAAGTAAAAATGCGATTGAGGAACATGATCAGATACAGCTCCTGCACACTATGCGAAATAAATGCTGTTGAATATCGACAGACAGGCAAAGTTACGTCGATGCTGAAGGCTTGCCTTTTTTGTCGCCCATGAGTCTCCTGGTCAATGCAGAGCATCAAACTGGTACTTGGCTGAGCCATCCCAAAGGTGGCTACAGTACTCTATGCATAATCTAGCTTGAGCTTGGTATATATTCGAAAGCTGTTCCGGCGTGGAGTAATTTTTACCATATTAGGGACACCAAGCTTTAAGCCATTAAGCCTTAAACAACACTGACAGGGTCTGTGACTTTTTATTGCATATATGTTTAGTTTTGACGTGAATACGTCTATAAAACACATGTTAAAAAACTAATGATAACAAAATCGGGGGATACAGTTTGATGGTATAGCTACTTATCTAATACCTCCATATGAAATTCAATTACACCACCAGATAGCTAAAGGATCAAAGAATTTATTACGCTAAGTAAGGACTGTAACACATCGCGCGCGGTGGAGGGGGAAATGTCGAGATTCCATTTAGTATAACTTCCGACTCAATGAAGATACGTCGTTCATTCAATTTTCAATCTTCAATTTTCGTCAAAATCTATCCATTAAATATAAATATAACTTCTTTATATAGAAACTATTACCAGTAACGAGACGTATTCACGAACAACAATTGGCCGAGTCATTAACACAGACACACCGAATTTTTTATATTAGTTTGTAGATATTTGTGAGTATGTTTATTTTATTACCTACCTCATTAGTTTCTGTTTCATTTAACCCAAGTTTATCTGGAAGAAATTACTATTTAGCAATAAGACACCCAATTGTAATTTTATTTCTCTTATTTTTAATCCTACACAGTCGACGTTAAATATATAATAGATTTCAATAAAATTATTGATTGGCCTATAATTCTCGATGTGACTTGGTTGATGGAAGGCTTCGGTCGTGGCTAGTTACCATTTTACCAATAAAAACGTACTGCGAAACAGTTACCGCGTTCCTTTAAACCTTTTCATTAGATTACTTTGTTATACTACAACCTTTAAATAAAAATCCTGTATTATCAATGAGATTTGGCTAACCTAATCTCTCTTAATCGGTACAAAAGAGATAAGAATCTCCGGCGAGGTCTTTGTTCGGCGCACTGGATTACAATTTGCCACACAAATTGTAAACGTAGGTACGTGTTTGTGCGTCACCTTTTTTTTATCTCTAACGTTGTTACAACGGACAGGAAAAAGAAAATCCTAGTTGCCACTGATAAAACGAGATAAAAGATGTAAGCGGCAACTATTCCTAAAGATAATACTCTATTTTTTATAAATATATCTAATTATATTCATAGATTTAAATGCGAAAGGTACGTTGACGTCTTAACGTAAGAGTTTTTGAACAAATATATAATAAATGTAATAAATAAATGTGTAAGTTACAACAATAACTATTATTGTTTGAGAGTGTATAGAATTATATGTGACAAAATAAACGAGATATAGAAAAAAAATTGAGTTGAATAATGAATGAGACAGCCCTATTAGACGTTTACTCGCTCAATGACATAAGATTGTCAGTCACGGCTCACTTATAAATATAGGCGGCATATAAAAGCAGAATATATATGTTTTACTTTCCTCTTCCCTATTTGGTTCGTAATTACTTAAGAAGAGATATATTTCATAAAATAGGTGAGACAGCCCTATTAGTCGTTTGCTCGCTCAATAACGTACGATTGTCAGTCACGGCTCACTTATAAATATAGGCGGCATATAAAAGCAGAATATATATGTTTTACTTTCCTCTTCGCTATTTGGTTCGTAATTACTTAAAAAGAGATATATTTCATAAAATAGATGAGACAGCCCTATTAGACGTTTACTCGCTCAATAACGTACGATTGTCAGTCGCGGCTAATCAACAAGTATTATTTAGTTGCGGACGAGAAAGGGCTTACATATTTCGCTAATATATTGTGGATAAATTATATATCTACTTTACAATTATCATAGTTTTTGTAACGTAGAAGTTTTTTATCCCATATTATATTGATCTATACCTAAAGTTTTCGTAACGTAAGCGTTAATCAAGTGTAATAAAGGAATATACAATAACATACATACATACATACATAGCATCACGCCTCATTCCCATAGGGGTAGGCAGAGACAACATCCTTCCACTTGCCACGATCCTTGCATATCTCCTTCGCTTCTTTCATTCTCATTAAACCTTTCATACAAGTTCGTCGGTTTAGAGTACTCTTGACCTGGCCGTTATTTAAAATGTCCTGGATTTGGTCCAGGAACGTTCGCCTTGGTCTTCCCCTTCCAACTTTCGCATTCACTCTTGACTCATAAATCCTTTTTGTCAGTCTCCTTTCATTCATTCTCTCTACATGCCCAAACCATCTAAGCATACCTTTTTCAATTTTAGTCACTACGTCTTCTTTTATACCACAACGTTCTCTTATCACACTATTTCTCACTCTATCACTCAGTTTTAATCCACTCATGCTTCTCAACGCTCTCATCTCTACCGCATTTATTTACGATTTTTCTAAGATATAAGACCTTATACTACTTTTCTTCCTTGTCACGTTTAAATAAAAATACCGCGTTACGGAATAATATGTCTAACATGTTATAAACGAATTGACAAGGCCATGTTTGATACCCCAGCCTTGTCGCGTCACTTGCATGGTAATGAGTTCAAACAGATCTGGGTTTATTCGTGTCTTGGTATGGTGACGTGTCACGTTATATTCATTAAATTGTACAGACAAGACTGAAATAGTAGTGTATTAACTTCAAATTACACAAATTTAGGAAATCTGGGATCCAAAAATATCAAAAATCAAAAATATCTTTATTCAAGTAAGCATATTACAGCACTTTTGAATCGTCAAATTATGATAATGGTACTCCAGAACGACTTAAAATCTAAAGTTACGAGGGTTCCTTCGCGCCCTGATCCGAGAAGAACCCATAACAAACTCAGTCGGGTATTTTTTGTTTGTTACCATCATTACAATATCATATTAGTTTATTATATTTTAATTAAAATTAGAGTCAATTCGTCTAGGTAATCTTGCAACTTATAATACGATTTTTCTGTCAACTTTCTTTTAACAAAGACTTGGAATTTATTAATTGACATCTTTAGAACGTCTTGGGGGAGTTTATTATAGAAACGTATACAGTTACCCTTAAATGAGTTGTTAATCTTATGCAGCCTACTAGAATTTATAACAAGTTTGTTTTGGTTTCGTAAGTTATATGATGTAAATTCACTCTATTTATTAAAAGAGTCATGTCGGTAGAATAAGTCTATTGGGCAGTTGTACTATACCAACGTAAATGTATTCTTCTTTCTTCACAGCTTGTCTTTCAACTCCATTTGTAACGATCCTAAGATGTATATAGCCATTCTTCTACTGCTACTTTCTTCAGGTCATCTTGCTTTACTTCTTTTGGTCAGATTCAGTTATTATTATCGTTTATTTTTCCTTCTTTTCTCTCAACATGGGTTCGTTCATTGTCATTTTCTGCAGACTGATTGCACATATCTGCACTTACATCTTTATTTTTCTCTTTTTAAATGTGTATTTTATTTATTCACATTACTGCCAATGCACTTCTCTCTATTCCATTCTGACAAATAATTATAATTTTTGCTTTCCCTGGAAAACCATTCAGTTTTTATTCTCGTCCATTTTAATTTTCTGCAAACTACGATTGTACTTTCCTGAAGTTTATCTTTTCTTTTACTGTTTTTAAATGTATTTTATCTATTCTCAATACACTTTTCCCTATTCCAATCAGCCATATGTTTATTATGTCTTGTTATTGTTCAGTTTGGCAAGCATATGCCAGTCATGGCGATGCAAGTGTTGAACACTTTTCCCTTCTTTAACATTGGCATTTTCTGAAGCTCTTTCAAGTCTTAGCTATTCTCTTTTCGATTTCTTTTTAAGTCTTTCCATTTAGTGACACTTATTGCCGAATTAGTGTCCCGCGATAAAAAGCAAAAAAAAAAGAAACTTCTCTTACTTCTTTGATCTATTCATTTTAAATAAAAAAAATGAATACATCATATATATATTTGCGTATTTTAACTCAATCAATAGTATAGTTTTGTTGCTTGACGATCTTAAAATATACGTGGATGTGTTAATAGTAAACACATTAATATAAAAGTCCCTTAATTTATTCCTTATAATTAAAGATACCAGTCAAAATCTTTACAAATTCGGTTCAGCTGTTTTAAAAATAAGCGGGAACAAAACAGACATCTAATTTAAGAAAGGATCTTTTGATGCATAAATCTTTGTGTTTTATACACTTAATGCGAGCTTCCCACAAAAAAAAAACGATTATCTATATATGCATTTATTTTGTTACGTATCGTTTAAGTAGTGTATTATAATGTGAAAGATATATATGAATCTTTATCTTTATTTGCACCTCCCGCTTCTGTCTGTTTTCCTCTCAACAGAGGTTGTCTGTGAGAGATCGCTATAAGCGATAAGACCGCCTTTGCGCACTTACCTTCAAAATTTTTTGTAGCAATTGTAATCACTCTTATGTGTGCAATAAAGAATAAATAAATAAATATTACCAATTTTTACAAAACCGTGAAACGTTTCATTTAACCGCGACCTAGAAGCCTTAATTCGCCCCTCGTAATTACAAAGTGAACAATTTTCGTAGCATAACAGCCGAGACGACAAAACCACCATCTTGTGTAAAACGACCTCAAATTAGCTTTTTACCCGCTTTCCACCGGCCTCGAGTGAACCAGGCCGATGTTTTTATCATATAAAAACTTCCGAGGAATCAATTGGTGTAATTTTTTTAATGAAAAACGAAGGTAATAAGGTAAAAACGTCACAAGGAAGTGGAGCGGGGTGCGACCGTGCGCGACGGTCGCCACAATTGCATCGGAAATATACGATGCACGAATGAAAGTCTGTAATGACTTTATACTGTTTTTATACAGTAATTGGCCTATCATTTAATGATAACGGAAATAAAACTTTGATTGTTATCGTTTTTGTGTCTTATTGGTTTAGTGGTAAGCTTGTTCTTCTACAAACATGAGGTCCGGTTTGACATTCGCATTACACAAGCATGGCACCAGATGAAAGTTCCTACGTAGTGCCAGGTGCCTCCTTACAGGTATAGACGAGCACCACAGCGGGATTTTAGTGCATCTTTCACCTGGTCTTCCCCCTAGAGACCAGGTTTCTTTATAAGACTTTCCCCCGTGAAAAAACGAGGTCCTGGGTTCGATTTTTCTCAATATTTGTCCGAAGTTATGTATTTGGCGCTGTGCTCTATCCCCGTGCTTTGTAAAACACGTTAAGCCATCGGTCTTGCTCCTGATCTCTCTCTTCGGATTACCGTCACATCCCACTATGAGAGTGTAGGAATAGAGAGTATACCTACCAATTATGTGTGCCTACCAACCCGCAAAGGAGTGGAGTGGTAGGTCTATGCTCCAATTGGCAATGGAGCGAGTACGAGAAGCTGCAGCAGATGCTACTCCCCTATGGAGGAGGAGACTGGCTGGCAGGAGGCGTCTTTACGAACGTCTCTTGTCTCCTCCTTGAACACTCTGAGTCGGTTCATCCGGGAGTGTCAGAGTGAATGCGCAAGGGAGCCTCTGACACTCCACATTCAGGGTGAGGAGGGTGTCGCTGGGTTTTAGTGGGTATTCTGGCCTTGCCGGTGAGTCCCACACTCCCTGCCTAATAGCAGGGGTGTGTAAATGCATATCCCAGCGCGAAAAAAAAAGGTCTATGCTCCAAAAACCCTGTCTCCTATTAGAAACGAGGCCTATGCCCAGAACTGGAACGTTAATGGGCTTCTGCTTACTGTTGTTACAAGAATAGTTCAGTGAAGTCGTGACTTCGAAGCATGTTCAGATAAGAAACTTATGTGCTTTTATTGACGAAAAAAAACATCGTCCGGAAACCTGTATACCTCGGGAGTACTTCTGTGGTGGGTCAATGCTCTATAAACCCTCTCTCCTATGAGTGAGAAGGCATGTGCCTATCACAGTGACATTAATGGGCTATTACTTTTTATTGCTGACAGATTATAGCTAGATTGTGATCACACCTAAAGCAATGATACAATATTAGATGGAAGGGCACTAATCTGGTAAGAGAGAATTGACATCATTGTTTCTACACTGCATCGTACCGGAACCAGCCGAAGCCTTCAGTCCAGAATCAAGACAAATTAGAGATTGCAGTTTCCTTAATGCAGCGAGGTCGTAAAATTACCTTTTGCCTTACCTTTATAATAAACTTGAGGTTCTTAACTAATTGTCGATCTCCTTTTTAAAGGGAAATTCTTATTCCATCGCCTCAAATTTTCGTTCATCTATAGCATTTCGCATTACTGTCTTAAAAGTGAAAGTGTCCTCGTCAAACTCGCTCGCATCAACTGTTTTCCTTATATTGTGGCCACACAATGTAAATTTCAGTGAAAATCCCGTTAAAATCGGTCCAGTCGTGTCTATTTGAATAAAAATAACTACTTTTGCTTTCATGACACATCGTATAATTTTTTATGGTATTTAAAAGTTGTTCTGTCTTATATGACAAAGACAAAGACAGGCAGCTATTATTTAAAGTTAAAAATTATAAAGATTATACTGAGCATGTGATCTAACACTCACTAGGGCCGGATGGTGATGGGGGAGGGGAGCTGACGCAGCCGGTACATTAGCAACTGTTTATTTTCAGACAAAGTGTGGGAACTTAGTGTTTCGCATACTTTGTGTTTATACAGACTTTGTACTCAGACATGATACCGCTAATACTACATAATAAACTACACTAATAACACTATAAGTTTGAAATACCATCCTGTTATATTTAAATAAACCATGAGGACCTAGAGGAACGAGGCCAGTTATTTTCGTCGGATATCCCTCAGTGCCTGAAGACGAAGCTCTTCGAACAGTGCGTATTGCCAGTGATGACCTACGGCTCCGGAACATGGTTGCGGACTATGGGCCTCATTCGATGGCTCAGAGTCACTCAGCGTGCGATGGAGAGACTCGGAGTTTCTCTACGCCATCAAATCAGAAATGAGGACAACCGTAGCAGAACCAAAGTCACCGACATAGCCCTACGAATCGCGAACCTGAAGTGGCAATGGGCTGGCCACATAGTCCGACGGACCGATGAACGTTGGGGCCCGAAGGTGCTGGAGTGGCGACCGCACCGTTCGGCGCAGTGTAGGGAGACCCCTCACAAGGTGGGTCGCCGGTAGCCCCTGGAGCCAGGCGGCGAAAGATCGGGCCTTGTGGACGTCATTACGTGAGATCTATCTCCAGCACGTGGACGTACATCGGTTGATACGACGACGACGTCGACACATTTTCACTTTATAAAACCAAACATAAATGACTTTTTGTTCTTTCTATAATTTAGAAATTATGCATATCCATGAATGGAACCTTAGTAAAGCCTGTATATCTTGGGAGTATGCTTTATAAACCCTCTGCTCAATAATAAAAATAGGCAGTTACTTAGCTACCTTTTATCTAACGCTAAAGTCAAAATGAAAACATTGGCGCAATTTTCCCCTACCTAAAAAAAACATTATTTAAAAGTTTTAGTTGATTATCGATTGAAGGAGGTTTAGTCAGAAATTGTCACCTGTGACTAATTACTTGTTATATAAACAAATAGAGTGGGTCGGATTGAGATCCTGTGTAGGATTATTTTAGGCATGGACTTTTGGGAGGTTTTGGCCGTCGTTAAACTGGTGCAGATACTCATTGGAAATGGTTATTCTGGTAAATACCTGCATTATATGCAGGCTAATTGGCTGGGAGAAATCGCTCATCGTTTTTGCCCCAGAATCGAATGACGCATGATTGAAGCCTTTGCTGCCGGTCCCTGAAGATTTGGAGACAAAAGGTCTACGACTAAAGGCACAAATTTAGGCACCTCTTAGCTCAACCTTGAACCTCGATTCAGCTTCATCCAAGACAGTACGATGTCTTGGATGAAGCTGAGATGGATGGATTGCTAAACGATCCGCTGGTATACTACTTTATAATAACGAGAGACCGCTGATTTTTAGTGGATATTCTGTCAGTCATTAGTGAGTAAGAGCATTTAGCCCAGTCTGTATTAGGATGTGCCATTGCTTTAATAAATTAAACAGAAAATTTTCTTTGGAATCGTCACCGATAGCTTAACTTTTGAGCCAATTCGACTGGGCCAGTTTCCCAGAGAACGTTGTGGTATAAATGAAGATGTAATGACTAAAATTGAGAAAGGTATGCTTAGATGGTTTAGAAAATGAATGAGACAAGATGAACTGACAAAAAGGATTTATGAGTCAAGATTAAAGTTGGAAGCGGAAGACCAAGGCGAACATTCCTGGACCAAATCCAGGACATATTAAATAAGGGCCAGCTCAAGAGTACGCTAAACCGTCGAACTTATTTAAAAGGTATTATCAGAATGAAAGAATCGAAGGAGATATGCAAGGATCGTGGCAAGTAAGAAGGACGTGGTCTCTGCCTGCCTATACCAGATCTTCACTTAACTGTGATGTTAATTTACGCGATGAAAAAAAACTCAGAAGAAGCAGAGAAAAAAAGCTGCATTAGGAGAGTAGTATGCGAATGTTATAAATAGCTGTCGGCTTATCTCCTTGTACGAATGGCTGTCATATCTCTGGGGCTTAGAGCCCGTACTTACCGCACGAACGGGGTTTCCGATCGATTTGTCTTCCCCTAGGAGGTTAGCTCGTTAGTTGAATCGCCTTGACGTGTATGCTCGTGCGGATAACTCCGACACACTGTTATGGAAGAAAAATAGATCTACCTTTATATATTGTAATGAAAACAACCCATGTTGATCCATAGCTCAGGTATATATCTTACTTCACGACCCGACATTAAAAAAAAAAACATCAATTCTCAAGCACCTTCGGAATGTTTATTGAGAAACATAATAAGCTCATTGCCATTTGATTACAGACAGTTATATATTCTGCCACAAACCGCACCCTTACTGTAAGCCGTTGAGGAGTTCTATTGATCATCATATTTAACTACAACAATCACTTGACTATACTAACGTTACGGTAGGTGACTGAAACATCTGGATAGCCTATAAAGGATTCTATCGAGTATCATTAATTTGCTCCTAAGAATTGAAGAGTTCCGTGACTTTGACAGGGATCCCATGATCAAAACCTAACCAAACTATCATAAATCAGTTGGCGTGGTCTTGAGTTATTTGTATATTTGTTTTTTTTTTACGGTTTTCTCATGGATTCCATCATCAGAACTGGGCTAAAATAAAAATATTTTTTTACAAAAAAGGAACCGCCTTCAAAACAAACTTACAAATACATTAATATGCACTAAAAAGTAAGAAATTGCGTATTATTTTATAGTGTTCTTCGTATTGTTATATTTGGAGTCGGTGTCAGCCAAGGTACCTACATATATATGGCTACAGGTGGGAGAGACGCGGGAGCTGCCAAGTGGACACACGGGAACATCTACCTTGGCTGACACCGACTCCGAATATAAAAATAGGCGGATGGCGGTTCTTTTTTTGTCAACATTTATATTTACTTTTTGATTTTTAGTGAATCTGAAGTAAACTAAAAAATTTGTCTCAATATGTGTACACCTAAAAACGCGTTTCTAATGAGATAACACTGTTTAAATGAAACAACTTTACAAAGTTAAATTTACATTAATATCGCCACACCCGGGATCGAACCTGAAACCCTTATACCACCGCTTCACACATTATTCACCATTCAAATATTGCAATGCAGCAACAAACGTAAGGTCATTGGCATTTGATTACAGACAGTTATAGATTTTGCTAAAAAGTACACTCTTACTGTAAGCCGTTGAGGAGTTCCATTGATCTTCATATTTAACTACGACTAGCACTTGACCATATCGATGTTACGGTAGGCAACTCAAATATCTGGATAGCTTATAGAAGATTCTGCCGAGTATTGTTGATTTGCTCCTAAGAATTGAAGAGTTCCGTCACTTTGTCATGGATTCCATCATCAGAACCTTACCAAACTATCATAAATCAGTTGGCGTGGTCTTGAGTTATTTGTATATTTGTTGCGCACATGCTTAATACTAATTTAAGACTTATACGGTTTTCTCATGGATTCCATCATCAGAACTGGGCTAAAAAAATAGGACCCTACGACAAACACCGCTTTTGATATAAAAAAAAGAATCATAAAGATCGGTTCACTCAGCCGGAAGAAGATATGAGGTAACAAACAAGTCACTTGTAACACCATATTTTAGAGTGAAGAAGGTTCAGGCATCATTTGTCGGGTAGCATATGTCAAAAACATCATTTAACGAAAGGCTATTAAAGATTATTTAAGGAATAAAATTGTTTGGACTTGATTCCACATGAAAGCTAATACCAACAGAACTGTATTTAAAAGAGTAACCGCTGAGTTTCTTGCCGGTTTCTTTACAGCGAAATCAACTTTTCAAACCGCTGGCTAGACTCTTACCAACAGATAGACTACTTTCAAAAGTACTTTTTGAGCCTACTTGAATGTCTGTACCCAAAGGAACTGACCACTAAGCCCAAGAGACAGTTCTAACCTTAAAATGAAATATTTATTGTCATCATATTAAATTTATATTGAAATCATATGCAATATTGATACAGTTCGTTCATTTATCAAACGTATTCAATTTATTTTCAGTATTATTTGTTACGCTTACTAATTGTCAATTAAATTTACATAAACTGGTTCACGCACACGTGGTGTTTTAGTCTACAACTTTTTAAGCGATTTTGAGCTGTATCGCTTTGTAATAAGTTCGATTTTTCTTTCAATGGAAAATTGAATAAAAACAACGTTTGCACAGTTGAAGCACATTCGTGTCTAAATTCAATACAGGGCTGTCTATTTTTACATATCTAAACTAATATTATGAAGAGGAAACATTTGTGTTTTTTGTATGTATATTTGTTATGATTTCACAAATGTTTTTACCATTAGAAAGCTGAATTTTCACTGAGTGATTTAAGCTATTTTAATTTCTTAAAAAAAATAGGAATCCCTAATAAAAACGCATTAATGTAACGCAAGGTGTGAAAAAATTGGTTACATAAAATCTGTCATCGAATGCGCCATGGAAACTATTGATGATAGAACAAAAAAATGTTCTACAATATTATGGAACGTATTAATATCTACTAAAAAGTCTGTAATACCATATGTCTAACTACTGTAGTTATGCCACTATGACCACTATTTTACATTTTAAAAGTTAACAAATGTGCCGAAAATAATTAGACCATATTACACATACCTCTGAATGAAACCTCATTCTATTAAATGTTTTATCAAAGACCGTTTTAATACCTGTAAAATACTTTTTAAATGATTAAAATCGGACATTCCATTCAAAAGATAGAACAGTTCTCCTGGAATATTCCGTATATGTATTTGTATATCTGCAAGTGCCGTAATTCTAGATGCCTTTTCTTTTGCAAATAAAAGTACCCTTATAAAATCAGCTCTCTGCCAGTGAAAGTCTTTTCAAAATCGGTTTAGCCCTTTAGAAAATTAGTTAGGACAAAGAGATTGCAGGTTGACAGCCGATATATAAGTATTTTGTCGTATTTTTTTAAAGTGTAACTAAGTATAGAACTTACAGACACTTATGTATATTACATGTTACTTACCATGCCATATGAAGATTACCCTCAAAACACTCGAGCATCACCGCGGGGAGCAGCTAGTCTAAAATATATTTGCAGTGATCGACAATCCTGATGAGTTGTTTTAACAGTTCGGGTTCCGAAATTTAAACATCGATGGTCCAAAAACGATTACATAGTTCGCTGATGTTGCTGCGTTGGGGCTACGTAACATTTATATTGACCATTCGTTACTGGCATTGTTGACAAATTATGTATATCTTAGCTCTTAGATGTAAAAAAAGTTTGAGTGTACTTATGTACACGTGTTAGAAGTTATATTTCTTTGGCGTAATAAGATAAAAATCTTTTCAAAAAAATTATCTTTCGCCTTATTCTACGCTTGTAGTAAAACGACACTAACAGTAGAAATTATCAGTCATTATCATTGGATAGCACAACTTTTAGCGCGATTATTTAATGTCTTATTGGAATACACGCTTGATTACATAAAAAATGCAAAATAATATATAAGCAACAGTTAGTATCTTCAAAATTTAACCATAAATCCACGTTATAGTTTTTGCTGCTTGTCAAATCAAATGCAAGGCCTTTGGCTTGCATTGAGTGAACGAATGATCTATCTACCTAAGATTCAGTTCTACCTAAAGTTTCTTTGGATATAAACAGTTTATAATCAGTTTTCTATAGTTGAGTCTGAAAGTTATATTTAGATAAGAATTTCACGTTAAGTCAAGTAATATAATAAAATAATTACGGTATCATATAATAATGATAAAATATTTAAAAAAAACTAAAATGTTGACTAAAGAGAACTTAACAGGTTTAGAACGCGAGACTGTTAATAAGAATCCATCCAACCATCACGACTTCCTAGTTATATCGACACTGGAAAAGGCTAATACTAACAAAGCATAGAACGCTGCCATCTAACACTATATCATCACCTACAATCAGTTGTAATTACAGTCAAGCGCTAACCTGACAACATTTTTAACAAAATATTGAGTCAAAAATGATAACTTTAGTCAACAAATACAAAAGTTATTTGCTTCCAAATATGTTCTGATGAACAATTTTAGATTTGCAATTTACTACGTGTTTGCTTTCTATTGTCAATGTAGAAATTGTAATGTGGAAATGTATTGAAATATATATGTATGTATTTATATATGTATATTGCATTATATGTGTAATAGTGTGTAAATATTTGTATGTATGTTTATTTTGTTGCCCATCCAACATTTTACTTACATCTTTTAAATCCAAAGGTTGTCTGGAAGAAATCGCTATCTAGCGATAAGACCGCCTTTTGTACATTTGTTTCTATTACTTGAAAGTGTTTGTTTAATAATGTGTGTATTGTATTAATGTGCAATAAAGAGTAATAAAAAAAAAATTCTCAAGATACATTTACCGAATGGTCAACATACCAAACGCTTCACCATTACCTTCGTAATTGGATACACCTCACATAACAAGATATTCGGGGAAGTTGCCATAGCTGATTACACAGACAACCTTTCCTATTTTTGTTTACAATGAAAGAAGTTGCCATAAATTACTAGTGATAGTTTGATAGAAAGATTACTAAAGAAGCTTCTGAAAGTGGAAGCATAATACATCTATACAAATACAAACCAAGCAGAAGTACTCTAAGTACTCTGGCAGATGACTGGTACTATAAGGAGTAATTTCTGTTTATAGAGCGATTGTACTGCCGAACTTATTATATTCCTCCGAGACCTGGTGTTTGTACCGGAGGCATATTCGTACAATCGACCGATTTCACATGCAATGCCTTCGGGAAATAATTGGCATCCACTGGTGTTCGCGACTTTTCCCTTTAATTCATAAATAATATTGTTAAGCATCGTTCGTTTTTGTATAGTATATTTTGTTTCAACTTAGAGTCTCTATACATATTTATAACTTTTTTATATAGAATGTCTGTTAGCTATAGCGTATAAACATATTTGTCATGTCTAAGAATAAAGTTGTTTGTGTAATTTATGTAATCCCTGTCATTGGTGAGAAATAAAACGCCAATCATAGGATATATTTTTTATCCAATAAATCAACAACCACCGTCGTTTGCTTGTCACAATAGTGCACGTTTGTCAGTCGCAAATATCGTACAATACATAGCCAATTTCGGTAAACAATATTCCTGCTGAAACAACAGTTCAAACTTAAATACTCGTCTGGTGACAAGTAGACGAGCGTTGGAGTGAAGAATCTGGT
Organism: Elymnias hypermnestra; assembly: GCA_015832385.1. Classification (NCBI taxonomy): domain Eukaryota; kingdom Metazoa; phylum Arthropoda; class Insecta; order Lepidoptera; family Nymphalidae; genus Elymnias; species Elymnias hypermnestra. The sequence goes on from JACTOM010000939.1 coordinate 1,010,696, forward strand.
GGCATTTTCATTTATCCTGAACCGGCAAGTCTTCGCAAGAGTGAGCTTACGGAGGGCCTCACAACTGGACTGACTGCATAAGAAACACAGAAGTCCTTCGTCGTATGTAATCACACTTAATGCGAAGCCAGTTACGTTGGTGTGGTCATATTTCCCGAATGCACGAAGAGAGGGTCGCTAAGCGCGTCTTTTACTGTGATCTTCAAGATGGCAAGCGAAAGCAAGGCGGACAGTTACTGAGGTATAAAGACGTGCTAAAACGGTCCATGAAACAGTGTAACGTCCAGCCCTCAGAATGGGAGTCGCTTGCGGTAGATTGGGCTGAATGGAGACTCCTTGTTAAGCAGAACACCAACGCTTTCGAAGAGATGCGAGTAAAGCTACAAGACCAAAAAAGATATAAACTTAAAGCCAGACCACCTTCGGCTATACTGACCTGACCTGTCCTGAGTATGCTGGCACATTTCTAAGAAAAATTGGCTATATTAGTCACGTACAAGCGCATGGAAGTGTAACGGGACCAACCTGAAGATCCCATAAAAGCAGTCGCTGTAGCTAGGACTAGAAATCGGCTAGGACCTTATTATTAAGGAGTAATTAAGGTTGCTCTTATTTTGTAAATAATTGCGTATTTTCCCATATTTCCAGGGGATCTACAACTACTCATTTAGCACCACGAGTAATAGCTGTTATTTCGTAATCTAATCAAATCAAATCAAATCAAAAATATCTTTATTCAAGTAGGCATATTACAGAACTTTTGAATCGTCAAATTCTGATATACGTCTGATGATGGTACTCAACAACGGCTTNAGTTGTTAATCTTATGTAGCCTAAGAACAAGTTTGTATAAATTCTATTAGGCTACATAAATCTGTATCTAACATCATAGTAGAACGATTATACGTGACTGTTAACAAAATCAATTTATTACATTGTAGGCTTGAAGGCTGTATCAGATATAGCGCTAATCTGTAGATCCACAAGGCTTTATCGTAGGTCGAAACAATGACGTAATTAATCGCGTAGATTGACAGCCACCGCATGTTCACGTCAAAGCAACCATATCTTGCATACAATTTAAAAAATGTAGGCTTATATTCTAATCTCGTCGTCGTCGTCGCTTCAACCGATCGACGTCCACTGCTGGACATAGGTCTCACGAAATGATGCCCACAAGGCCCGATCTTGGGCCGCCTGGCTCCAGCGGCTACCGGCGACCCTCCTTATATCGTCGGTCCACCTTGTGGGGGGTCTTCCTACACTGCGTCGACCGGTGCGGGGTCGCCATTCCAACACCTTCCGGCCCCAACGTCCATCGGTTCGTCGGACTATGTGCCCCGCCCATTGCCACTTCGCGATTCGTAGGGCTATGTCTGTGACTTTGGTTCTGCTACGGATCTCCTCATTTCTGATTTGATCGCGTAGAGAAACTCCGAGCATAGCCCTCTCCATCGCACGCTGAGTGACTCTGAGCTTCCGAATGAGGCCCATAGTCAGCGACCACGTTTCCGATCCGTAGGTCATCACTGGCAACACGCACTGTTCGAAGACTTTGGTCTTCAGGCACTGAGGGTTATCAGACGAAAATATCTGGCGTAACTTCCCGAACGCAGCCCAACCGA
>JACTOM010000939.1:1012513-1062606 GCA_015832385.1 Elymnias hypermnestra
TAATATACTCTTCTGGACACATCTATTGGCCCACCTTAGAGTTTAGGTTTCGATGGCCCCTACCGAAATATTATTGCTAGATTGAACAAAAACTATTGATGCAGTTTTAAACCTGGTACTTTTTACCATCTTTTTCGATCGTAATGTTTTAAATTTGAATTCACAATACCACACGACATGGAGCTACGTCTAACAAGTCGGGTATGCGCCTTGATGAAGGCACTTGATTATTGAATAAAAAACATGTTCAATTTAATAAAGGTTTGATTTAATAACGCGTGTTGCCTCCATAGGCTTCTGCCACAGCTCTCATACGATTAGGCATAGAGTTTATCAACCGCTCTATGAAATTTTGGGGGATCATCTCCCATTCCTCTTCTATGGCAGTTTTCAACTCCTGCATCGTCTGGGCAACTGGCTGACGAGCCCTAACAAGTCTTTTTAGCTCGTCCCACATGTGCTCAATGGGGTTCATGTCTGGCCTTAATATCCATTGATTATTGATAGAACCTTACCTTAATGGTAAGAATAAGTAATGTTTGTTGCAAAACCAATAAAATCAAGTTTTTTTTAGTGTTCGATTGTTTGTTAACAACCAACAGGCTCCAAATTGTCTTTTGTTTCTTTAAATTCTGTGTTCGAAATTCAAAAAAAGACTATTGAATTAAATTATGAATGTGCCAGGTTCAAGACTGCATAAAAACTTTTTGCTCGACCTAATATAAAATTTTAGCTAGGACCAAACGAAGCTGAAAATGCAAGGTGGGCCAATAGATGTGTCCAGAAGTATATTATAAATGCGAAAGTAACTCTGCCTGACGCGCTTTCACGTCAAAACTACTGACCCGTTTTAAATGAAATTTGGTATATAGATAGTCTAGAGCCTGAGGAGGGATAGGCATTAGAAACGATGGTAGTATCGTCAATTTTAAAACAAGAAGATGAATTTACAACCTTAAGGCCGGAACTTAACTTTAAGTAAAAAAGTAAGTAGTAGCCCATTAACGTCCCTCTGCTGGGCAAAGGCCTCTTCACTCCGAGGGGCGAGGGTTTTTAGAGAACTCTGCGGATTGGCAGGCATAGTACACAAGTTTATTCTCTATTCCTTCACCCTCATAGCCCGATGTAACGAGAATCCGACATGACCGGAGAGAGATCGGGCGCAGGACCGACGGCTTAACGCTCTCCGAGGCACGGGGGTGGATCACACCGGCAACTTCCCAACTTCAGCCAAATATTGAGAAAATCTAAAAGAACACTCAATATTGATTTTTGAATTGGCCTGACCCGGGACTCGAACCCAGGACCTCATGTCTGTAGTCGAATATGCTAACCACTAGACTAATTAGGCAGTTGTAAACCTTACCTTTAAGTAACTCTTTCACGCCAAAACTGCCAAAATTTGGTACACGATAGTTTAAAGCCTGAGAAGGGACTATTTGTAAACGTAGACGATCACTAAGAACGAGTTTCCCAATATTCTCACGAGATCCGGATATATAAACAAAAACATTCACCAGATTGACTGGAAATTCCGCAGGTATTATTTTCTTGTGATGTAGTCTCTCACTAAGAACGTGTTTCCCCACATTCCGACGGGATCCGGATATAAGCAAAACTTACTGAGAGGCTTCCTTTACTTTACATTAACTCTTTGATGTGACATTCGTCATAAATGTTCCTTTCGCGAAGTAAACTTGCACTAATAATGGGATAACTGAATCAAAAACTGGTCTGGTAACACCCTGTATCTGTATGGATACATAAGTAGGTAATAGACTATTCAATTCAAACATTACTTCAATATCATTAGCATTACCCTGTAGAATACCATATAATGGTCTACTGGTGCTGCATATGGATTCTCGTTCATTGAAGACACGGATTCGAATCCATAGCAGACATCACTTGGTTTGTCTTTATAAAAAGAAACTTATGTACTTTCATTTCCAATCTATCCTTACGCTTTTCGAAGGAAAACATCGTGAAGAAACCTGCATTTCCTGGAAATACCTGTCGGTTGTGTTTACCGAACTACAGCAGCGTGGCTTTTACCCAGCTATGGGACTTTAAAAAGCTACTACTCATCATATTTTACCTTGTTACACCATATGATGTAATGCTAAGGAAAGTAACTGAATTGTAACCATGAGTACATGTAAAAGCAACATTGATCTCCTCGCAATCTCCTGTCTGTTGTTAAGATTTATATTTTGGTTTATAACAGCAAAGTAGAGAAAAGAAGGAACATATACGATAATTATACCGGAGAGAAAGCAAAAGACGTAAAGGAAGACTAATAAAGCGGCAGGATCAAGATCAAGGATCAAGATCAAGGATCGAGACGTTGTGCAGAAAAGGATTACTTCAGATGGAAAGTACTGGAGGAGGAGTTTGTCGAAAGACAACTTGTGAGAAGAACAGAATGCCGAGAACAGAGCTTAAGTTTATAAAACAGCAATAAAGGTTTCTCTCTCTATATATAATCGTTCCTGTCTGAATATCGTCGTCCTGGTAATATCCTAATCGCGAATGGATCCATGCTTTCCACCTGCTTCTGTTGGTGGCTAGTTTGGCTAGCGTATCGAATGTTTCCTTGTTCTCGCTCAGCTAGTCAGCCCTTCGTGTTGGTGAAAGGCCTTGTGATCTTCATTCATCTATATTTCCCGTTATTACTAGTTTTTCCACTGACTTTGACTGCCACATTGGTCTAATGGTTTGCATGTTCGACTACAGTCATGAGGTCCTGGATTCGAGTGCCAGGTCGGGCCAATTCAAAAAATAATATTGATTTTTCAATTTGATTTTCTAAATATTTGCCTGAAGTTGGAAAGATGGCGATGTGATCCACCCCCGTGCCTCGGAGAGCACGTTAAGTCGTCGGTCCTGCACCTGATCTCTCTCCGGTCGTGTCAGGATTCCCGTCACATCGGACTATGAAAGTGAAGGAACAGAGAGTGCACTTGTGTACTATGCCTGCCAATTCTCGGAATGAGGAGCCCTATGCCCAGCAGTGGGACGTTAATGGGCTGCTACTTACTTACTTACTAGTTTTTCCAAGCGCAGTCTTTTAGCCTGATAACATCAAGATGAATATTTACGCCTTTATGAATAGCCATGTGGTGTCTCATAAGACCATGTGGCTGTGCATGTGTTGCACAAAAGTAAGAATTAGTGTGATAAGAGAACGTTGTAGTATAAAAGAAGATGTAGTGACTAAAATTGAGAAAGTTATGCTTAGATAGTTTGGGCACGTAAAGAGAATGTATAAAAGGAGGCTGGCAAAAAGGATTTTTGAGTAAAAAGTCAAAAGACCAAGGCAAATATTCCTGGACCAAATCCAGGATATTTTAAATAAGGGCTAGGTTAAGATTCCTCTAAACCAACGAACTTGTATGAAAGGTTTAACGAGAATGAAAGAAGCGAAAGAGATATTTGAGAATCGTGGCAAGTGGAACGACGTGGTCTCTGCCTACCCCTATAGACTGATGCGTTAGGATTTCTTTTTTTTTGTCGCTGGGACATGCATTTACGCAACCCGACTGAAGGTCGGGAGTGTGGGACTTCGCGAGGGTACAAACTTGCAATACCCACTAAAACCCAGCGGGACCGCCATCAACCATGATTGGGGAGCCAAAGGTTCGTTGAGGCATTCCTCTCTGGCCCCTCGGTTGCAACTCACAGATATTCTACAGGGGGAGGAGTTGTATGAATCTCTGCCTCCTGATTCCTGCACCCCTTCGTCTCCCAACCGCTCTCTAGGCCTGGGTACTGGTAAGTATTGCTCCTATAATACTTGCCAGGTCTGTGCCGATCAGCGAAGTCAAAATGAGTCGCTGAGGTCCCCAGGCGGGATATTCTGCCACAGTGTGGTGGGTTGTGTCTGACGAGGCACCACACTCGTGACATTTTGCCGACGGTTCACAGCCAACAGTTTGGTACAGGTACCTGCCGAAACAAGCATGACTGGTAAGCACCTGTACCAACGTGAAGGAGAGCGATCCGTGCTCTCTATCCAGCCATTTGTCAAGATGAGGGCAGACCGCCCCTATTATGGCCCCGCCCGCTGCTGGGGACCCGAGATCCTCCTTCCATCTTTGAGTCAAGGTTTTGGTAGCTAGCACCTTGACCCTCCTTATCTCGTCAGCGTCTAGTGATTCCCCTCTGGTTCTCGCGGTTGCTCTGCACTGGTAGCAGCCATGAGAGTGATGCGTGAGGATGCGTAATTTTATTTATAACAGCAGTACAGTGGTGCCTTACCAGTGTTGTTTTAGTGTTTGTAAATGGAAAAAAAAACTTCAAGGAAGTGTTATCGAAGCGGTGAGGCATTGGACGTGTCGGCTTCGGGGAACCCATTGTTCTTTGTTCGCTGCGAGCTCGTTAATAAAATACCTGCAGTGTTTGCCGATGCCTTACTTCGCCCCGCAAACACCGCAGGTAAATACACGAAAATTACATATATTTCTAGTCGTATCTTCCTTATTAATATCTGCCTTTAAGTTCATATTCCTTTGGCACGATATTGCCAAACTTTGTTAGTGAGTTAACTTGAATTCGTGTCCGAGTTGTTAGGGACTTTGAACACACCTGAATATAATGTAACCGCAATTCCTTCTACGTTCTTAACGTATTGTTCAATATACATTACTGGTTTTCTATTGATGCTTTCCAATTGATATTAAGAAAAGAACCGTGTTATGTAAATGTATGTGAAAATTTCGATTAAAGTATCGGACAAAGTTGTGGTTGTTTTCATATTAAGCGACTATTAGTGATGTGAACTGGTCACAAAAATCTGAATAGGTTTTTTTACTGATAAATATCGGTTTTTGAAGTAAAACTTCTAATGGATGTGAGAGAGAATTATCGTTACGTGTAAGATTATGTATGTAAAGGTGAAAATGGATTTTACAGTGTTTGTTATGTTAGTGATTCTGTTTGTTCTCTGCTTCGTATCTCCACTCGTGTTCACCAAGTCATGGTCAGAGTTAACATTGAATCATTACCAAAAACAATTATCCTGTTTTGAAATTTTACATTCGTCTAGAAGTCAACATTTTTGAAGGTTTCACTTCTACCACACGTGAATTACTCACAAGTGCAACATATGAGTTTTTATTTACAAGCACCAAAACAACAGTGGTACGGTATTTAAACCAGGGAACTCTACTGCTGTCATATTCATAAAAAAGAAAGGTATACATTAACAAGTCATTTTGCTAGGGAATCAGTGGTTTTCTTAATATTACTTTTGCTTATAAAGTGTAAAAAAGTAAAAGAAAGTCCCACTACTTTGTACAGGCCTCCTCACTCAAGAAGTGAGGGTTTTTAGGGTATACAGCTGATAATTGATACCCCAAAAGTACCCAGGCCACAAGTGCCTGTAAATCATCAAGCCAACATTATGTAAATCTGGTCACCATCTCCTAGGACAGGTCGGCTACCTGCAGTTGACGAACCACATGCGACTCTTTGGATCTGAAGTTGCGACTTTACTTTCCTATGAAAATATGTTTATAGTATTATAAATAAATAAATAAGTAAATAACGTTTTATTTCTTATATCACACTTAACTACAGCTGAAATGATTATATATGTCGGAGTGCAAGAGTGTGGGATCGCTGGTCCGTCTGTAATAGTCTGTGGAACGCTGGCGTATTGGCGTGGGGGCAGAGCCAATAAGTGGCAGTCCGGCGCGTCACTCGGCAGTTCTCGAGTTGCGGTCGGCCGGAGTGGTTGACTATTGAAACTGTCGCGTTCCTATTATTATAAATGAGTGTTTAATTGCACCAACATTACCCACGAATGCCCACAGTGTAAGAAATTAAATAATGGATCCAATTAATAACGATGTAGGAGGAGAACCCTACGCCCCTGTGCTTTATGCTTCTCCGTTCTCTCTTATTCTCCGACATATAGATATGCTAAAATAATACAAGTAAAGAAGCCGCAGAAAAATGTGATGCCACAAATGGGAACACTGCTAAGCGACTGTTGGGATTTCGTCCCAACTATCGCACAAAAAAAAATACCGAAATAAAACAAAAAAATAAAATAAATACGCATAAGCAACGCAAGCTACATCCATGCAGCTAGAGGTCGTTGACCCGGGCGAGACATCAGCTGTTTTTAATTTTATGTTTCAGAGCTGGTTTCTTTTTTTTAGTGAAGTAATGTATTTTTTTATTTAGCTTTGATGATGTCCTTCATGACGGTTTCATTTACGGTGAACTGACATGATGGCTGAGCGTAGTTAATGCTAATAAAACGTTTTCAAAATATGATTGTTTTTAACAGCATCAATATTTTCTCTTTATGTGTACTATCGTCGGTCTTCGTTTTCGGTAGCAGTCTACTAATAACGTGTATAATCTAAATTATTGTGAAAACTCCTATTTATATAAAAATGAGGTAGATAGCACCCCATTGCCATCCAAATGGTGGGCACAGGCCTCCTTATACCCACAGTCGTATGAGAGGCATAGTACACAAGTGTACTCTCTATTCTTTCACTCTCGTAGTCCGATATGACGGCAATCTGAACCCAACCGGAGAGAGATCAGGCGGCTTAACGTGCTCTCCGAGGCACGGGGGTGGATAAAACCGCCAAATTTTTCCCAGTTTCGAGCAAATTTTGAATTGGCCCGACCCGGGACTCGAATCCAGGACCTCATGTCTGTAGGCAAACATACTAACCAATAGACCAATGAGGCAATCACTATTTATATATTTTCGTTATAAACGAAATATTGTAGTTTATGGCACTTCTGACATAAAAGGTTGCCTCTATCGTAGGGGTTCACGTCCCACACTTTGACTGTCTCTGACCTAGGGTGTTGATCTTTGGACCTCCTATACCGCACACGGTACGAGTTAGTAAAAAAACACGGTATACATCACTAGCGGGTATCGGCTGTCTCGAGGGAGGTCTTGTTTGTTCACTATTCTGGAGACATTTGACTCGACAAAACTCTATTCCATTACGAGTGTTTGTACTGTATAGAATAACTTCACAATACTACTCTGACGAGCGTCTGTGTGTACCCATATCCGTAGTACATCTATAGCTCTTATGTTAATAGACTTATTGACAAATTTCGTCTGCTCCTCTCTGTGTACAGTTTTCAGACAATAGATATAATTACGGCTACCTTTTCGTGACACACGCTTGTGTTATCATGGGTGGCATTCTTAAGGTAAAAGTCAATAGTTGCTTTCAAAATAAAAATATATAAATAGTTCCCGTCGTCGCCGTTGTCGCTTCAACCGATGGACGTCCACTGCTGGACTTAGGTCTTACGAAATGATGTCCACAAGGCCCGATCTTGCGCCGCCTGGTTCCAGCGGCTACCGGCGACCCTTCTTATATCCTTCCTACACTGTGTCGTCCGGAGCGTAGTCGCCACTCCAGCACCTTCGGGCCCCAACGTCCATCGGTTCGTCGGACTATGTGCTACGCCCATTCTGCTAGGGATAAAGCGGGATCGAGTTACAAGGTTGGGCTAAGAGGTGCCTAAATTTGTGCCTTTAGCCGTAGACCATTTGTCTCCAAATCTTCAGGGACAGATAGCAAAGGCTTCAGTTGGATTCTGGGGCAAAAACGATGAGCGATTCCTCCCAGCCAGCTATATGATGCAGGTATTTACCAGAATAACCATTTCCAAAGAGTATCTGCACCAGTTTAACGACGGCCGAAACCTCCCAAGAGTCCATGCCTAGTACAATCCTACCAGAAATCCTACCCAGAACTTCGATCCGACCAGCTCTATTTGTAATGTAACTAGTTATTAGTCACAGGTGACAATCTCTGACTAAACCACTTTCAAACGATAATCAACTATATAACTTTTGAATAATATTTTGAGAGGAATGAGGTATACCCATTGCCACTTCAGGTTAGCGATTCGTAGGACTATGTCGGTGACTTTGGTTCTGCTACGGATCTCCTCCTTTCTGATTTGATCGCGCATAGGAACTCCGAGCATAGCCCTTTCCATCGCACACTGAGTGACTCTGAGCTTTCGAATGAGGCCCATAGTCAGAGAACAGTTTAATTCCCTGTTTCTACTATATATATCTGGTTCAAATATCCATAAAGAATGATAGGTATTTTTATAGATTCTGCGCTTTCCTGGTCCTCTCAGTTAAATGAAGTGAGCAAAAGAATATTTGCTACAATAAGTTCATTCAGACGCCTGCGTTCTTTTCTTCCAATTCCCACTAAAACAATGTGACGGTGACGGGAATCGGACACGATCGGAGAGGGGTCGGGCGCAGGACCGACGGCTTAACGTGCTGTCCGAGGCACGGGGGTGGATTACACCGCCAACTTCCCAACTTCGGGCAAATATTGAGAAAATCTTAATAGAAAACTCAATATCGATAAGAATAGGAATGAGTATATTACAGGAAGTGTGAAAGTAGCACCAGTGACCGAGAAGCTAAGGAGTGGAAGGCTATCCTGGTATGGACATATCAAGAGAAGGGGGGATAGCCATGTATGCAAGAGCGCCCTAAATATGATGGTAAGCGGTAGGGCTGGGAAAGGGCGACCAAAAAAAGTGTGGATGAACTGTGTGAAAGAGGATATGTGTAAGGGGTGTGAATGTAGATATAACAGCGGATAGAGTGAAGTGGCGAAAGGAAACATGCTGATGATGTAAAAATGATGATGATGTAAAAAGTGTACATCCCATTGCAGTTAAACTCTAACACAGAAATCATAAAAAAAGTTGTAGTGAGTTAACATTAAAAGATAGACATTTGCTGTCTTAGACTTTTTTATAGAGGTTTTAATGGAGAAGAATTATGTCGCACACAATTTTTGCGTAACTTTAACGGTTCACGCAGAGCACGCAGCGGAATCTCTCAAAAGAAAAGAAAACTTGAATTTGGAAACATTCTTCAATGGTGTACCAATTCTATTAAATTTAGTGTGAAAATATATAGCTTAAAGCCTTCCTCGATAAATACGCTATCTTATAATGATATAATTTTTCAAATCGGTCCAGGAGTTCCTTAGATAATCACGTTTAAGCAAACAAACTCTGCCACTTGGTTATGTTATTTTGCAGAGCTCATTAATATTTATAAATCGACATATTATAACGCTATAAAACTTAATGGCAACGCGAAATTGAGCTATAAAACAACCATTTACGAAAATGGTTAATATAATTTCGAGTTTTATTAACACTTCAAAATAAAAAAGGTCAACTACCTTCTACCCATTGAATATTCGCAATTTTAATGACAATGTCGTAGTGTAACGAGGTCACGCTACTGTCAAAATCAGCACAATTTACTATGGTTGAAATTAATTTCAATTATAATTTTGAACATTATTAAGGTTCTATTGTCAAAGGCTATACTCAAATAAAGTTGTTACAATAACCTATTTCCCTATGTCACGGCACCAAACGTGACGACTGGACCAATTTCGATAATTCTTTTAATTTTCTATTCTGTTATAATCAGGAGAAGGATCTTATGTAAGGAAAAAGTAGCAAAGTTACGTAAAACTTTAGAAATTATAAGTAAACATAATCATTATAATAACTTTTCTAACGTAACCTTCTTAGTGCTTTTGACAATATAACCTTTTTCAATGTCACCTTTGACGTTTGACATAATTGTCAGCGATTGACAGCTACGCATATATTCTCTTTATGCGTGTTTGTACTGTGTTTTATTGTATTTTTATGGATAGTTCAAGAAAACAACATTATTGTTCGTTATACAATTACACTGTTCGAACAGCGCGTGTTGCCAGTGATGATCTACGACTCCAAAACGTGGTTGCTGAATATAGCCCTCATACGAAAGCTCAGAGTCACTCAGCGTGCAATGGAGGGGCTATGCTTGAAGTTCTCTACGTGATCAAATCAGAAATGAGGAGATCCGTAGCTGAACCAAAGTTACCGACATAGCCCTACGAATCGCGAACCTGAAGTGGCAATGGGCGGGGCACATTGTTCGAAGGACGTTGGGAGCCAAAGGTGCTGGAGTGGCGACCCCGCACCGGACGGCGCATTGTAGGAATACCCCCCACAAGTTGGACCGATAATATAAAGAGGGTCACCGGTAACAGCTGAAGCCAGGCAGCGCAAGATCGGGCCTTATGGACATCATTACGTGAGACCTATGTCTAGCAGTGGACGTCCATCGTCCAATTACATCGATAGAATTGCCAAAGCTCATCACCAAAGACTTCGCCATCACGTAAATCCCGAAGCTGCTAAACTTCTGGATATCACACGGACAAAGAGAAGACTTAATAGAACAAAACCTTTTGAGTTAGCGACAGTGCTGTGACACAATATAGTGTAGTGTAGTGTTTTTAAGCAAGAACACAAGAACAGTTTGAGTCAATAGACATTATAGTAAACTAAGCATAGTCCTTGGACTATACTTAGATAATACAATTACATATTAGGTAGATTAGGTCAAAGTATTATTACTAATTAGTCTGTAAGGCTAGATCGTAATCTCATATTATAAAACAACCATTGGTTGGTTATAATGACATATAGTGTGTGAAATTTCATAAACCTCTGTCCGCCCAATTCACGTAAAAAGGTGTTCAAAGTGTTTACTTTACCTATTTGCTGACGATACTTCTTTGCTGTTTAAAGTAGACAGAAATGCAGACAATTATGACGATGTAAATAGTACCCTGTCTCATGTCTCACGTTGGTTTCCTGTTAATAATTTAATATTAAACTCGGCAAAGACTAAGTGTGTTGAATTCCCTTTGCCAAATACAAAAGAAGTCTGTAAGAATATCTAAATAAGATGTAAGTCCATTAAAGAAAGTTATGTCTACAGTCTTCTTAGGAATAACCTTAGACTCTGCCCATATTAAGACTCTGGCAGGCAAACTTAGTTCAGCTGCATTTGCTGCTAGGAAAGTAAGGCAATACACTGATGTTGAAACTGCTAAAATGGTGTTCTTCGTATTCTTATATTCGGAGTCCGTTTCAGCCAAGGTAGATGTTCCCCGCGTGTCCACTTTGCAGCTTCCGCGTCTTTCCCACCTAAGCTTTTATATGTATTGTATATGTATGTGTAACGTGAGGTTATTGCCATTTGATTACAGACAGTTATAGATTTTTCCAAAAATCACACTCTTACTGTAGGCCGTTGAGGAGTTCTATTGATCTTCATATTTAACTACGACTAGCACTTGACCATACTGAAGTTACGGTAGGTGACTCAAATATCTGGATAGCTTATACAAGATTCTGCCGACTATCGTTGATCTGCTCCTAAGAATTGAAGAGTTCCGTCACTTTGTCATGGACTCCATCATCAGAACCTAACCCAACTATCACAAAACAACCCTTGAAGTATATCCTTTCCAAAAAAAGAATCATCGAAATCGGTTGGCGTGATCTTGAGTTATTCGTCCATTTGTCGCGCACATGCTTATGCAACTTTAAGACTTATTCGGTTTTCTCATGGATACCATCATCAGAACTGGATTAAAAAAATGGGACCCTATGACAAGCACCACACTTCATATAAAAAAATCATCAAGATCGGTCCACCCAGTCGGGAGATATGTGGTAACAAACATAAAAAAAAATACAGACTAATTGATAACCTTCTCCTTTTTTTTAAGTCGGTTAAAAACTATGTTAAAAGGAGTAACAGTTGAATTTCATTCCAGTTTCTTCTTCCGAACCGGTGGTAGTATCATTACCAACGGACAGATGATTGATGATCATGATTCAATAGTGCTTTTTGAGCTTATGATAACTAGCAACAGCTATTTCTTTTGTGTATCAAAACTGTATGTCTCTGACTAAACTTCATAACGTACTTTACTAGATTATTATAATAAAATAGTTATAGTCGCTTAAAGAGGTATCGATAACTAGCAGTCTCAGTTATAGAGGTATCTAAGCCTCTATCTCTTTTAGAGAACCAGGTAATTACTGGAAAGCACAGTGATGCAAGTACTGGCTTTGCAAGCAGAGTATTCAGATACGATGCTGTGTAGAAACCATAAGAGGAAAATTGCCTTCTACCAGATTAGTATGCTATGCCATCTTAGATTATATCACCATTTACCACCAGGTACTGCCTCATTGGCCTAGTGGATAGCATGTTCGACTACAGACGTGAGGTCCTGGGTTCGAGTCCCGGGATCGGGACAATTCAAAAATCAATATTGAGTTTTCTATTAAGATTTTCTCAATATTTGCCCGAAGTTGGAAAATTGGCGGTGTGCTGCACCCCGTGCCTGGGAGAACACGTTAAGCCGTCGGTCCTGCGCCTGATCTCTCTCCGGTGGTGTCGGATTCCCGTCACATCGGACTATGAGAGTGAGGGAACAGAGAGTGCACTTGTGTATTATGCTTGCCAATCCGCAGTGGAGCAGCGTGGTGGCTCTATGCTCTAAAAACCCTCGCTCCTCAGAGTGAGGAGGCCTGTGCCCAGTAGTGGGACGTTAATGGGCTGCTACTGACTTAATTTTTTTTATAGTTAAAGGCATAGAGAAGTGCTGTTATATTCACAATATTAGAGTACGTATCCTACGCTAATTCAGATGATAAAAATCTATGTCCTTCCTTTCCTATAAACAGCTACGTTGCAACACACAAAAGATATTCAATTCCTTATTTCGTGGATCAATCTTCCTTATATGGAACAAGGCTAATGTGCTCGTTACGATGTTATTGTGCTCGTAGTAGAGTGCCACTAATAGCTGATGACGCCATCCCTCCCTGAAAGCTTTGTTGTGTTGCGGGTTCAAATCTTGCCAAATACCCCTGAATTATGATAGTAAAAATGGGTATATTTTGAACTTAATAACTGCTATGACAATTGTGTGACCTAGTTGCAATTCTAGATAAACTTGCGACCCAAACTTCACACGAGACTCGCCTCTTTCTGCAAAATTATTATTTTGCTAAAGAATTCACATGGAAAGCAGAGGGAGGAGACCCTATTGATGCTCCTCTTCTCCGGCGCTGGAGTTTGGCAATGAGGAGGTGTAGGTTCTCGCTTTTCTTGCCTCCTATCACAAGTATCACAGCGTCTACCGATATCACAGCGTCTACCGATCCTCTGCTGCTCCACTAAAGGATGAGGAGGTTATCCCTGGGTTTGAGTGGGTATCCTGGCTTACTTCGGTTCCCATTATATTTAGTCTGAACAGGATGCGTAAAAGCATTTTCAAGCGTGAAAAAAGGCGTCGCAAGATTACAGCATATTACGCTTTGTCCGTTGTGGGATCACATCAGTTATGAATGCAGCTGAACCTGGATAAGGTAGTTGTTTTTATTGCCGACAGGTTACCGCTTGACTGTGATCACACCTGATGTTACAGTCAAGAATCTGGTAAGAGGCAATTTACCTCTTAAGTTGACGGTACCTGATTGACGGTAGGTCAAGGCTGAAGCCTCTCACCATATTAGAAAATGCAATTACTTAACTACGCCTTAACCCGGGACCACTTTTAGCAAAGCTAATACTCACACCATTGCGCCAGGGAGTTTTTGCCTGGTTCCATAACTTTTAGCCTCTTAAACCTTTGCAAGAGAGAGACAGAAACCTCTTTAAGAAAGAGTTAAGATGGTAGCCTGAAAAAAAGTACCTCGTATGGTTTCTACACAGTCCGGTACCAATTGGAACCTATATTTTATGATTGGCACGTCTTTGGTGAGGTGGTGACTAGCCACTACCAGTCCAACTTCGAAAGCTTTCAGCTTTTATGGTTTACTGGCTATTAGAGGCAGGGTTTCGATGCTTCTAGATATGTTAGAAGGCATATAATCCTGCAATATATTAGCCATGTATATATGACTTTTACATGCCTGTGTGCATTGTTAATGTAGCAGCTGTATTGGGTTTGACAGATACTCCACCGCCCGATATATTACACTTTCCAATATTCACAGACAGAATGACATACCACACTAATTGGAAACTACTTGATCTAGGTAACTATGTCTGTGTATACGTAAATGTGGATGTTAAAGTACGGCGACATCTATTTGATGTAACTTTTCCACGATACGTACAAAACGCCAGCTGCTTTGCCGCTTATTAAATCTCTTCTAACATATCCATTTTAATGACATGCCATTGTAAGCAGTTTGCATCTGCATGAAATATACAACGTATGTATTAAATTGGATATCCAAATACTTAAAAAAACACCAGTTTCCATTAACACAAATGTTCCCCAAGGCTCACACCTCGGTCCACTTTTCTTTATTGTATTTATTAATGATGTTATAAATATATTCAATCATTCTTTCATCCTTTTGTATGCTGCGATATCTTATATATATATATAAGCAACTCTGTTTTTCTTTGTTATCGATAAATTTGAAGACTACCGGACCGACACACTCCCACGCATCCACCCACGCACTCCCACGCATCCACCCACGTACTCCCACGCATCAACCCAGACATCCACAAGGTTGTGACATGAATTATTAGACCGTTGTCTATAGCAACGGTTTTGTTAATTCATTTCTAGGTTATGTAAATATGTTTATATAAAGATAGGTTATATAAAGATGTCATTTATTTACGCTATCTTTTGTTTCAAAACAAAAAAGATTCAGTGTGTCATTTAATCGATTGTGTTTTGTTTAGTATTTGTAAAACTGAAAGCTGCCACATTCCAAATCTTTTTGACAGAACGAAGTCTGACGGGTCTGCTAGTAAAAATATATTTATAAACTATATTTAATATTTTATATATATTGAATATCAATGAATATAACTTCATTGTATCGTAATTATTTTAATTTAATAACAATTAATCTTATAACTGCGGTGCGTGACTTGAGGATATATCTTAATAGTAAATTAACATTTAACCGCTTTAATTTTAACTTAATAAACCACGGCAAATGTAGTTATCAAATTCGTCCATCGTTTATGCAGCCAAGAACATTATGATAAGCCCTTGTCTCGCTTGTATTCCGAAAGATGAAAGATCCTGTCAAGATAGGCACTTTGCCGAGCAAGCGTAAACAGAGCTAATGAGATTCAAGTGACACGTCGCATAAAAACGATGGGACAGTGATGGATCGACACCTACGTATCGCTCAAGCCCTTTCTGAGGCAACTTGCATCTTGTATCGTAGTTATCTTCTAACAGCATTCGTCATTTTTTATGAAATTAGTCGCCTATAAGGCAAACGGTTAGCTGCTCAACGTATCCTAACTAGTGAAGCTAGAATACATTTTCCTAAGAATCCGACATGTCAGACGAAATCAGGATAAATGCACTCAACGTATATAACAATAACTCTTCTTTCTATAACCAGATTGTTAGAATGTGTCGGCTGTATAACAAACTCGTCTCCACAAGCAATATTAACATCTTTAGTCACAACCCCTCTTTTTTTCCGCTGGGAAATGCTTTTGCGCACGTCAGATGAAGTTAACCTCCAACCGACAGTGTGGGACTCGCTAGCTGCACCAGAATACCCACTAAAACCCAGCAGAACCCTCTTCATCCGTATGCTGGGGGCCAGATGTTCGCTGACGTATTCAGCTCTAGCACTCCGGATGAAACCGACTTAAAAATTCAAGGAATTGGAAGCAAACGAGCAAAACTGCGCCTTCTGACACCCCTTCTCCCCCGGCGGCCGGGAGGAGCACCAACCGTAATCTCCTTTCCCTCTCTAATGCCTCCTTTTTCAAGACTACTTACAAAAGGAGGACACAGCTCTCCAACGTGACTCCCTATCGAGCATAGCATAAACTTACCCTCGACAAAGAGAGATCAATTCCAATCAGGGATACCATGAGATGACGCTGTGGTGCGCCGCGTCAACTACCGCTCCGCACACTCGGCAGGCAGGAGACTCCACAGAGCCCATAACCTGGTGCAGATACTTAGCAAAACACCTGTGTCTGGTTAACACTTGCACCAACCTGTCGGACAAAGAACCGAGACGTCTAATAAGTCAACCTTCCAAGTGGAGACCGCCGCAACAGTGACCTCAGATGACCCGAGGTCCTCTTCTCATCGTTATAGGGCCCTGTCAGATAGAGTTCTGATTCTCTGGACTTCGCTCGTATCTGGCAATTCTTCCTTGTCCCTTGCAGGGGCGGAGGTTCTTGCGGCTGTCGACCAGAGACACCGCTCCGCTCGGAGCTCCCAAGGGGGATCGCCCGCATTAGTCACAACCCTACCACATTTGCGCAATCCTATCGTTGTTGCAACACGTTCATAAATACTAAGTAGCTTTTTAGTTTTTTTTAATTTTTCTTTTATGTATTTTAAGTCTGCTATTATGTATCAAATTTGCTAAGTGACACGTCCTTCATTTTTCATACAACATTTCTGTCTGTGTGCACACTGTAATTTAGAGTATTGTTTATCTACTTTTTATACCGTAATCTGTGTGTGTAATAAATGAAAAAAATGTCCACAAAAGGGAGCAATTTGACAGTATGTTATCGAAAAACAGGATAGTAAGATTTGTATACATTCTACCAAGTCATTAACCCTCTAAATCGGCTACATCTAGGATGCTAGAGTGAAATAAACTAGTAGGCCTTAGTACCTTTACTCGAGGCCGAAGAGGGTTCCATTTGTTAATGCTGGCTTTATCAGTTCCAAATCCGTGGCTATGGATACGTAACAGAATTCCATAGCGTAAAAACAACTGACTGCTGACTGCTGATCAGGTTAATTACATGCAAACTTCTCATAGGCAAATAGCATATAACAAAAACCAATTAGAAACCAAAGCTTTCGCAAATTTCACCAAATAAGCCAGAAAATGGAAGCAAAGTCGTAACTAACGCTTGGTTATAATCTATTAGTGTATAAAATAGAGAGAAAATACAAAATTAATTTTGGTTATGGTCACGAGCTGACATAAGGGACAGCAAGACATAAGGGTCTCAGATTTTTCAATAAGCCAAGGTTGTGGGGGAAATCCTGACTAAGCGCTGTTTCATTCTTCATTTTTGTAGAACTTCTGCACTAGCCAAGACTTGTTGACCATTTTGACCTTATTTTGACATTGAGAATGCATATTCGCTTTTTTATACCTAAAAATTAAATTAAATTACGTTAAAGGTTACAAAAACTGCAATCGCTTTCGAATTGACATAACATTAAATAGGTACGACGTGAGCACTCGTTTAAAAGTCAATCAATTAAAGAAATACAGTTTTCGTTTATGCTCCAATTTGAATAACACGCAAGCCACGACACACGTGCCGGTACGTGATAAATGTTAATTTGACTCGATACTTTATATCCAACTGTCATGCTTAATCACCACTTTAAATTCAATATCTCGTAGACATTTTATCTGGCGAGCTGATAGCACGCTACGTGATCAATTTGCCATCAGCTAGCGGATATAGATTCAAATTGGTCGACTTTGGTTAATTACAAATAGCTGCAATTTTTGGCATAATACTTCTTTATGCACACTTGGAATATCGCAACGTTCTCGTCACGCATTCATCATTTTTCTTTCCAAGTATACATAAAGAGGTTTATGTTAAAAATTGCAGTAATTGAATTAAATTAAAATGAAGAAAAGTCAATGATCAAGCATAAATTTGTGGAGCTATTAGGTAACTTACGGATTGGAACTATACAAGAAACATATAGTAATTTAATGAATATCATCAAAAAGTCAATAGAAACTTTACCACGGACAACGGAAAGACGTGAACATGACAATATATTAACGAAAGATATAGTAAAGCTTATAAATGACCGAACAGCATTAAAGTGTAAACGAAATAAAACAAAAAAAGAAAAACAGGCATTGTCTAACCTATATAGAAAAATAAAACAAAAGTTATTTCGAAGGTTAAGAAATATAAGGGAAAAAAGATATGAGGAAGAACTTCTCAAACGCAATTCAGTTCGGACCTCACAAAATAGATCAAAAGATTGGGTTCCAAGTCTCCTCAATGAACAAGGCGTAGAAACTACAAACAGACGTGGTATAATCGAGATTGCTTCTATATACTATGAAAATTTATACAAAAAATCCAATATTGAAATTATAAACCATGACCAGGCCATAGACGGACAAACAGAAGAACTTGTTCCGCCATTTTTAGAGGATGAAATCACTTATGCAATTAAACATTTGAAAAGTCACAAAAGTCCAGGCGAGGATGGGGTATCAAATGATGTATTGAAAACGCTAGCTGAAAAAGTGGTCCCATCGTTAACCGAACTCTACAATAATATATTAAGCCAGGAAATAATACCTAAAGACTGGGAGCTATCAATAATAACCTTATTATATAAGAAAGGAAACCCACGTGACATAAGCAATTATAGACCGATAAGCTTGCTACAAACTACTTATAAGTTATTTTCACAACTAATTTTAAGACGTATAAAGCCAATTCTCGATTTTAATCAGCCAGTAGA
The DNA here is from genome assembly GCA_015832385.1 of Elymnias hypermnestra. Lineage (NCBI taxonomy): Eukaryota > Metazoa > Arthropoda > Insecta > Lepidoptera > Nymphalidae > Elymnias > Elymnias hypermnestra. Next base: position 1,030,906 of record JACTOM010000939.1, read on the forward strand.
ACAAGCTGGTTTTAGACCAGGTTTTTCGACAATAGACCATATCTTCGTTATTACACAAATTATTGAACGGTATAAGGAATATAGCAAGACACTGTTTGTGGCGTTTATCGATTATGCTAAGGCTTTTGATACAATATCCCATAATTCCCTTTGGAATTCTCTAAATAATCAAGGAATAAGCCATAAATACATAAAAATACTTAGAGAAATTTATAGCACCAGTAAAGCTTCCGTAAGACTAGAACAAAAGGGCCAGTATTTTAGGATTGAAAGAGGTGTGAAACAAGGAGATCCTATTTCGCCTAATCTATTTACAGCTCTCCTGGAAAATATATTCAGACAGTTAGAATGGAACACAATGGGGATAAATATAAATGGCAAGTATCTTAGCCATTTGAGATTCGCCGACGATATCATAATCGTAAGTGAAAGCCATACAGAAATAGAGAGCATGCTTCATGCTCTAAATGAAGAAAGTAGAAAATGTGGACTTCGCATAAATAAGGAAAAAACATGTATGCTAACAAATGGTGAAGAACTGCCAGTTTTCTTAGACGGAAATAAAATAAAATATGTCAATGAATATACTTACTTAGGTCAGACAGTGACATTTAAAGAACACGCCCAAACAGAGGTATCAAGAAGAATTAAAATAGCCTGGAAAAAATACTGGTCGTATAAGGACGTTTTTAAATCTAAAATGTCTATGCGTCTAAAAAAGAAAGTGTACGAGACTGTCGTACTACCGACACTTCTATATGGCTGCCAGTGTTGGCCTATAACAAAAGCAACCGTAAAAAAACTACGAACGTTCCAAAGAGCCACTGAAAGAAGCATGTTAAACATAAAACTGAAGGACAAAGTAAAAAATACGGCTATTAGGAAATCGACGAGGCTCACTGACGCAGCCGAATTGGCTTGTAAACTGAAATGGCGTTGGGCTGGACATGTGGCGCGCACTAGCGATGAACGTTGGAGCGAACGAGTGCTACACTGGTGGCCGCGAGAAGACCGGCGGCCGCGTGGTCGACCACCCCGCAGGTGGAGCGATGACATTGTAAGCCTTGCCGGCGTGACGTGGACGAGACTGGCACAAGATCGGAAACGATGGAATAGGATGGAGGAGGCCTTTTTGCCCAAGTAAGCGGCAAACCCACTTTATCTTGTAATTAAAGTATATAGAATAATGACTTAATAAATAATAATAATAAAAAAATAAAAATAATTGACAAATTTAGTAAAATTAATAATGTTACCGACTCAAAATGTTATATAATTTGAAGTTATTATTATACTGACATTTTACGTTTTTTATAAATTTAGTTTTCTTTTGACATATTGATTTGTTCTATATATTTTATTATAAGTATTAAATGAAAAGTGATTATATGACAAACTTAGATGTGACAAAAAAAAATCCAATTATGATTAAGTGGAAATAAAAGGCTATATTATTATTATTATTAATTGAATTAAAACTACTTCAGTGGTTTGGCCTTAAGCACACTCATTTTGTCTTCTCGGTGTGTTTAGTATAAACTCTGAATAGACATTTGTTCTTCATTTGATTTTGATTAGCTGGTTTTAATTTTCGTGGTTTAAAGACATATTTAAACTGTATTCACGGATGATGTAATACTTGCTTCATCCGCTAATGAGCTACAGGAGATGGTAAATATTATGGATAAATCTTTGAAAGGGAAAGGAATGAAAAAGAATGTAAACAAAACGAAAGTTATACTTTTTGAAAGAGATGGATCTATAATGAACGGCAATATTTTGATAAATGGGAACAAGTGGAAGAGGTGAAACAATTTGTATACTTGGGATCTAAATTTACAAAAGATGGAATATGTGAAAGTGATATTGAAAGGAGAGTGAATGCAGGGAATATGGTAAATGGTGCTTTTATAAATAGCAAGATGGTGTCTGAAAGTACCAGACTGGTTGTGCAAGCAGGAGTGTTGGTGCACACACTTATGTATGGTAGTGACAGTTGGGTATGGCAGAAGAATCACAAAAGTAAAATAAATGCGGTAGAGAATAGAGCGTTGAGAAGTATGAGTTTATTAAAACTGAGTGACAGGATAAGAACTGCTGTGATAAGAGAACGTTGTGGTATAAAAGAAACTGCAGTGACTAAAATTGAAAAAGGTACGCTTAGATGGTTTGGGTATGCAGAGAGAATGAAAGAAAGGAGACTGACAAAAAGGATTTATGAGTCAAGAGGGAATGTGAAAGTTGGAAGGGTAAGACCAAGGCGAACGTTCCTGAATCAAATCCACATTTTTAATAAGGGCCAAGTAAAGAGTACTCTAAACCGACGAACTTGTATAAAAGGTTTAATGCGAATGAAAGAAGCGAAGGAGATATGCAAGGATCGTGGCAAGTGGAAGGATGTTGTCTCTGCCTACCCTGAAGGGAATGAGGCTTGATGCTATGTATGTATGTATTCACGGATACATACAACGATATGTTGTCGATATTAAGTATAAAGGTGTCAGGGGCAGAATCTGTCTACTCAACCTCTCATTCTTTTATCTTGTATATTATGCTTGTTTATAGAGTTAAAAAAAGGACTGTCTATATTGCGAAATGAGTCACTTTACTAAATTTCAAGTCAAATAATTAGATCAATAAGTGAGTTTTATTATCTTAAGCCATCTTATCATTGTTGCCTTTCCAATATGCGAGATTTGAGTCACTGATTATTAAGATGGTTTGAAACTAATTAGAAAGATTTCTTGTGTTTTATTTATATATATAAAGCGAAGAAACAATCTATTAATATCCCACCGCCAGGTTTTTTCTTAGTAGCAGCCAAAGACAGTACAATACTACTTCCGAAATCTGCCCTGGATCTTTTCTACTGAAGTAATTTCCGCCAGCTGACAAAAATTGTTCAAACTTACGGTTGTTATTGCGTTTTTTTTTAAACACTGGTATTACAGTGTAAACAAGAAGTACTCTAAGCTAGTTTGCACTACCTTAAAACACGCCAGCTGAATCATTTAAAGCAGGCTCACTAATACCATTACTGTATACTGAAATCCACAATCTAATCTAATACTTACGAGCATTTGTTTAAGGTTAATTTTTCTATAACTAAATATTTTGTTTCACGTAAGCGTTGTTCACACGTTACCAATATTTTAGCGACCATCCGTCAACTTCGAAATATGTGACATCGCATACAACCCTGTTCTTTATATTCAAAACCATGTAATTAACTGTAAGTTTAAACTTTATGTCATTGGAATAAAGTTCACTTTCAAATGTTTACAAATATTTATTTATTACCCATTTATACAAGAGGACATGACTCGCTACTTTAGCGTCTTGAAAATGCGTGAACGAGAAATATGGCGTTTCTAACAAGTAAATATCTTTATTAGGCCAGCATGTGTGATGTTTTATGAAGCGTTAAGAATATTTTTTAAATATATAATATGACAATACAAAATATGGTTGAATGTCCTTAAACAAATATTTCGACAGAAGAGTATTAAAGAAAAGACCTCACAAAATCAATTACTAGATAAAAGTACGCCTCATTACAATAGGGGTAGGCAGAGACCATGTCCTTCCATTTGCCACGATCCTTGCATATCTCCTTCCCTTCTTTCATTCTCATTAAACCTTTCATGTAAGTTCGTCATTTTAGAGTACTCTTCACGTGGCCCTTATTTAAAATGTCCAGGATTTGGTCCAGGAACATTCGCCTTGGTCTTCCCCTTCCAACTTTCGCATTCACTCTTGACTCATAAATCCTTTTTGTCAGTCACCTTTCTTTCATTCTCTCTACATGCCCAAACCATCTAAGCGTACCTTTCTCAAATTTAGTTCTCTTATCACACCAGTTCTTATCCTGTCACTCAGTTTTAATCCACTCATACTTCTCAACGCTCTATTCTCTACCGCATTTATTTTACTTTTGTGATTCCCATACCCAACTTTGACTACCATACATAAGTGTTGGCACCAACACTCCTCCATGCGCAACCAGTCTGGCCCTGGACAACCCTTACACACACTGGCTATTAATAAATAATCCGTCCAATTAGAATTAAATAAATAGCCCGATATACGAGTCTTTAAGAAATAACCAGACAAAAGAGTATTGAATTAGTAAATCGACAAAATAGTATTAATACTAGATAAATATCTAGTATTCTCTATCTTAAGAAAGGTTCAGAAATCATTGGCAGGGTTGAGCCTATGTATTTTTAACACTCAGTTTAGTAAACCCCTCTACGTAATTTCAAGAATATTCTTATACACAAAGTACATTAAACTGCTAAATATATACTTAATGTGTAAAAGGGTCACCGTCACTTACGTAAAATTCGCTTTTTTTCAGTAATAATAAAGACCAATATACAATCTAAAGACACTCGGGTGTCATTGCAAATAACAACAGATATAACTGCCTTAGAAAAGATGTAATTAAATCGCATTTCCTCTGTTACAGAACTGTAGAAATTAAGTAAATAACTTTACTTGTAGGTAACATTAACGCTAACTTGTTTACAATAAATAAAATCATACGAAAGTCGTGGATTTCTGTAACTGCACTTTAAAAGCAATTACGAGTCCGGTTCGAATTACAGATCAGTTGTCATAAGTTAATTACTCAATCGAAATTAAACAGCTTAAAAGCTGCTCCAAGAATATGGACACGGCGAAAGTAGACTTTTTCATAAGTTAACATATTAAGGTGTTAATAAATTACGTAAATAATTTTTCAACACAGAGCATACCTAAAACGAAAATATCGGATATATAAAATGTTCCTGATCTCGCGGGAATATGGAGAATTTCGTAGTTAATCACCATGTGTATTGACAAAGGATACACTTTAGTAAATTTCAAGTCAATAGCGGATAGGTTTGTTATTATTTCTGATGAACAGTTAGGTGATTTCAAAATTTAGTGACAAAATTATTGTCTTTCTGATGAAACCATCTATCCATTATTGCTTTTCTAATTGGTTTGGAGTATATTGGTTACATAGTTTCAAAGTTTAATGTCTAAAACCATTAACACATTATTGTCTTTCTGATGAAATCGGTTAAATGGTTTCAAAATTAGTGTCTAAAACTAGGTACGCATTATTGCCTTTCATATGAAACCAATTGGATGGTTTCAAAATTTAGTGTCTAAGAACATTTAAGCATTATTAACATTCTGATGAAATCGGTTGAATGGTTTCAAAGCTTAGTGCCTAAAACCATCTACCCATTATTGGATTTCTAATGCAGTCGATTTGGGGTAAATTGGTTGGATAATTTCAATGTTTAATTTCTAAAAACATTTACACATTATTGACTTTCTGATGAAATCGGTTGAATGGTTTCAAAGTTTAGTGCCTAAAACCATCTATCCATTATTAGATTTCTAATGCAGTCGGTTTGGGGTAAATTGGTTTGATAATTTCAATGTTTAATGTCTAAAACCATTTACACATTATTGCCTTTCTGATGAAATCGGTTGAATGGTTTCAAAGATTAGTGTCTATAACCATCTACCCATTATTCGACTTATTATAACTATTGCCTTTCTTTAGCCGGTTTAGGGTATATTGGTTGGTTAGTTTCAAAGTTTAGTGTATAAAACCATCTACCCATTATTGCCTTTCTAATGAAATCGGTTTGGGATACATAGATTTTATGGTTTTGAATGTTTAATACCTAAAAACCAGCGTTGGGCTAGTCCCCAACGATAGCTGAGCGGTATTCCCATTTTCGGCATCACATTCTTCTGCAATAACTAATGTGTTTATTCTACTGTAATATTACATTATGTAAGCTCAATGTTTGTGTAATATCAGAAAATAAAATGTTATTTATTTATTTAAAACCATCTATGCATCATTGCTTTTATGATGAAATCGGTGTGGAGTATATCGGCTGGGTGGTTTCACAATTTAGTGTCTAAAACTATCTACGCCTTATTGAATTTCTATTGAAATCCGTTTGGGGTATATCGGTTGGATGGTTTCATAATTTAGTGTCTAAAACCACCTACGCATTATTGGCTTTAAGATGAAATCCGTTGACGGTGTATGGGTTGGATGGTTTCAAAGTTTAATGGGTTAAATCATCTATGCGTCATTGCCTTTCTAATACAGTCGCTTTGGGGGTATATTGGTTACATAGTATTAAAGTTAAATTTCTAAAATCATTTACACATTATTGCCTTTCTGATGAAATCGGTTTGGGATATATCGTTTGGTTGTTTTCAAATTCTATAACGGATATAGGTAAAAACATGTTCTGTCTTCATTGTATACATAAGTCTTATATGGGTGTGTGTCACTGTTTTCCTCCATGTATTGTATGTCTTTAAGTGGATCAGATAAATAACCTATTTACCCATATCTCCAAGGGATCATGAACTACGCCATAAACACCGCTGAGAAAATCGACGAAAGGGGCACCAAGAGACGGAAAGATGACACGCAAGGCCTGCCAGCCGCTTTAACCCGCTTTTTAAACCTCGTATATCTTTTAAGGTATCCCTTTTTATGAAATACTATTAAGGGCAGTTAAAATCTACATGAAATATAAAAAGTATGTAACATATTTAATCGGATATTGATTGATACTGTATTGTATAAAATAACTTAGTAAATAACATATATGTTTTTGTTATATGTAAATGATAAAAATGGTTACTGTGGGTTATCCTTTAGAGATAGGTACATACTATTATAGACATTTTTATCGAACTTTTTACGATATACAATTCTTTAGTACATAAATTTAATTTATCTCGTAAGGTTTAGGCAGCGTTTGCGATTTAATCTCACGAAAATGTGTTTGTTACATTACATATCTTTGAATTTTTCGACTTTTCTTGTCTATAATATGTATGTATATAACATATAAATGTTCCTCTTGAATTACTCTAACTATTACTGAAAACTACATTGAATTCCGTTTAATAGTTTTTAATATATAAGCGAACAGACAGCGGAAGCGAACAGGCATCAAAAGAGTGTTAAATATCGTGTAATTATACTTAATCTACTATATTTATTACATTATAATTATTACTAGACTACGGCATAACGAAGCGGATTAACCTAGAAATAAATATAATTATAGTCAAGTATTTTTTTACCATTAATTACAAGCAATATGTAACGCGAAGACAAATCCTTTTAACACGGGAACCGGTACAACCAGTCCATTAGCAGCCATCACTCTGTGCTTTATTATCCATCAAATTAACCACTCGGTGTCGATTTTCACACAGCATCGAATCTTGTACTGTTAATTTTGAAAGTTAACAAGTCTACGGTATGAATAATTTAGAAAATCGATTCGCTCGACCAAATATCTATGACGAATCAGAGCCGTTTTAATATTTGTCGTGAGAGTATTTGGTTTGAATGTACGTGATATGTTTGCGGCTTTCGTGGCTTCTATGAAATATTTCCTGATAGTCTTTTTGTCGCAGGGAAATGCACTTTAATTCCAACCCTAACTGCTGATCTCAAAAATCCAGTAAAACCCAGCGGAACCCTCTTCATTCTTAAGTGAGATACCGGAGGTTCACTCGCGCCTCCTCCCTGGTATCCCCGATCAATCCGACTGAAGTTTCTCGTGTCTACTATCTTGCAGAAGAACACCACTTCTTCCCACAATATTTCACTGAAGAGGATTACGTTTATAATATTTTCCAGGGGTTTTCTTATTTTAATTCAGTTTTTTCCTCGATATTGAGATCGGAGACCTTTTGCATTTTATTTTAAGGATTTTTGGGTGAAAGTAAATTATTTTTAGTATATAAATCCTACCACGATACGGCGAGTGTGAGACTCACCGGCAAGACCAGAATACCCACAAAAACCCAGAGACACCCTTCTCACTCTGAATTGGGAGTGTCAGAGGCGCGCATTCACTCTGACGCTCCCGGATGAACCGGCTGAGGATGTTCAAGGAGACAAGAGGCGTTCGTAAGAGGCCTCCTGCCACCCAGCCTCTTTCTCCTTAGGGACGCACCATCTGCTGCAGCTTCTCGTACTCGCTCTATTGCCTCGCAGAAAGAGGCAACTGCATTCCATCCTATCTCACTGTCAAGCATGGCGCCCACTATACTTCAAATGGTGAACATACACTTAGTATATATATCCTTGATTTTTTATACTTTATTCATCCGTTTATATAAAGTTGGGTATGGCAGAAGAAGCATAAAAGTAAAATAAATTCACTAGAGTTGAGAGCGTTGAGAAGTATGAGTAGATTAAAACTGAGTGACAGAGTAAGAAATAGTGTGATAAGAGAACGTTGTGATATAAAAGAAGACGTAGTGACTAAAATTAAGAGCGATATGCTTAGATGGTTTGGGCATGTAGAGAAAACGAATGAAAGGAGACTGATAAAAAGGATTTATTAGTCAAGAGTGAATGGGAAAGTTGGAAGGGAAAGACCGAAGCGAACGTTCCTGAATCAAATACAGGACATTTTAATTAAGGGCCAGGTCAAGAGTACTTTAATCTGACGAACTTTTATGAAAGGTTTAATGAGAATGAAAGACGAGAAGATAAGCAAGGATCGCGGCAAGTGGAAGGACGTGGTCTCGGCCTACCCCGAAAGGAATGAGGCGTGGTGCTATGTATATATATATTTTGCACCGACTTTTATTTGTTTTATGTATGTTTTATTACCATATGGTATCTTTTTATGTAGCTGTGTTTATATGTTGATTTTTGGTTTTGGTTCTTATTCCACTACTTTAATAATTATGTGTGTAATGACTATTTATTCCCATCTTATTTTAAAACACTTTGAAAGCAGAATGTCTATGAGGATTTTTTTAACTACTTCGTAAGCCCAAATGTAGACGTAGGTTACTTAAGTACCAATTCAATTACATGAAATCAATGACATTCGTTGATCTTATTTAAATGGGATCACAGTCAAATGCTTACCTGTGGACAAAAGTTTAAACTTATAAGAAATACAGCTATTTTAAAATGACTCTTTCTATGTAACGTATTTAAGTTAGTGCAAGATGTTAAAAGTAGTTTTGACGGCAAGCAATTTACATAAACAAAATATAGGGGTACAAAGCTTGGTGTTGCAGCTCCTCCATCTTCAATTCAATAACACCATTGGATAGCTAAAGGATCAAAGAATTTATTTCGTTAAGTCCCTGTTACGAAATGTATTCACGCACATTTTTTATTTAAACATTGTACATCTCTGTGCCTCATTTTAGTAAATTTTATTACTTAAAATAACATTACTCTGTATATATAACTGTTAACATTCAACTTCATCTTCTTGGTTATTTGAATCCCTGTTTTTCATACTCACGATAATTTGACACTCAGTAATTTGAACCTCTTGATTGTTCGAATGTTTTTGCTGATCCCTTGAATTTAAATGTATTCAGCAGTGAATATTGATCAAATCCGTTATGGCTCGAAGGATGCGATGTTTTTGCAGTGCAGTACCGGTGCGGAGCATTCCCTACATTTGTGCCACTCGGCTGGCTTATAAAAACCGCAACCCGGAGCAATCCCATCCGATCTGTACCAGGTATTGATTTCATCTACTTCGTTGTACATAGATTACTTGTTTGCTAAACGTGTAATCTATCTATGGAAAGGTTGGTTAACGATATCCTAGAAAACTGGGAAGAAAATAGGGGAAAGATAAATGATAGAAGAAATATATACAATACATTAATTTAAGCTAAGAGTGCAAGAAGATGGTCTTGTAAAGCGGAAGTTTCTGCCAGGCAACCTCAGCATTAGGAAGATTTTATGGGAAGAAAGGTAGGAGGGAGAGAATACACTATTTCGTACACCACAGATGATACAAGAAATGTATAAAATACATAACAGTACAAGAAGGTGGCCTTTTAAGTAGCCGTTTTAGCCAAGTGCTCACTAGCGAAAGGGAGCGAAAGGGAGTGAAAGGAAGTGTCCTTCTTATGCGAATCTGTTATTTCGCTGAAGGAGGCACATGAGAGGCAGAGGGAGCACTCTATAGAAGCTCCTCTTATCCAACGCAGGGGGTTGGCAGGTAGAAAACGTGAATTTGCGCTTCTCCTACCCACTTCCTAAGTGTCCCAGCGGGTGTATCCCGCGATGCTGTCAAGTGAGAGATTTTGGGTATGCAGTAGATGCTCCCTCTCACCGCCGAAGGAGGCGGGATACTAGGCGGCGCTTGTTTGTGCACCTGCTCCCACCTCCATGAATCCTCAGTCGGACTCATCTGAGGCACCAGGTAATAATACGCAAGCTGAACCTCTGGTGTCTCACTTACAGATGAAGAAGGTTCCGCTGGGTTTTAGTGGGTATTGCAAAGTCTCCTGCCCCGCTGAGTCCCACACTCCTGACCCATTCAGGTCAGGGTAAATGCGTAAAAGCATTTCCCAGCGCAAAAAAAAAAGCGGGAATATCCCGGAGTACCTCCTCTAAAAGATGGGAGGGTATCGCTGGAGTTTAGTGGTGTATTCTGACTAATTCTGCCAGCGAGTCCCACACTCCAATTTAGATTTTGTCTGAATGGGATGCGTAAAGGCATTTCAAGTGTGAAAGAACGAGGATTAGAAGAAATATATACATTTTATTTAAGTTATATATAACAAGAAGACGGTCTTATTAGTAGCCATTTCAGTGAGACGACCTTAAGGTTAGGTAGATGAGAAAATGAGTAGGTCGTGTTCAAAAATGTATTAAACCTACACACTTATAGGTGAGCTGTTCTATTTATTTTATGGGGATTGAATTAGGCTGAGCCGTCATGCCCAGCTTGTGACCTCCTTTCAAGTTGTCTCTCGTCGTCTTAGAGGGCAGTTAGAGTTATATTCAACTATATTTTAATTCAATTTGAATATAGCATCATTGAGAATAATTTATACACTACCACAACTGCCTCATTGGTCTAGCGGTTAGTATATTCGACTACAGACATGAGGTTCGAGTCCCGGGTCGGGCCAATTCAAAAAATCAATATTGAGTTTTCTATTAAGATTTTCTCAATATTTGCCCGAAGTTGGGAAGTTGGCGGTGTGATCCACACCCGTGCCTCGGAGAGCACGTTAAGCCGTCGGTCCTGCGCCTGATCTCTCTCCGGTCGTGTCGGATTCCCGTCACATTGGACTATGAGAGTGAAGGAATAGAGAGTGCACTTGTGTACTATGCCTCCCAAGCCGCAGTGGAGCAGCGTGGTGGGACTATGCTTTAAAAACCCTCGCTCCTCGGAGTGAGGAGGCCTGAGCCCATCTGTGAGACGTTAATGGGCTGCTTCTTGCTTGCTTGTTACCATAATTATATATAATATTCTTTGCATTCTTAATATATTGGGAAACAAATACCACAAACAGAAACTTTTACATTTATAATATTCGTAATATGTATATTTAATTGATAACGGGTTAAAGTAATTGCTGGTAGATCTTTGTAGAATCAACCTTTGGATTCATTACCAATAGACGATTTTAAACTTATTGATGAGCCTTGAGGAACCCCAAACGCTTAAACTAAGTAAACCCATCTCTTAGGGGTCAGTATATTCCCAATATTCATAATACCAATCTAAGAATTTACTTAAGTAATAGTTGAAGAAACCTGTAAATCTCGTGCTCAAATATGAAGCCTAAGTAGAATACTTTCTTCAACTTGATGGTTCGCAAAAATTGCGTCTTTTTGCTTGATTGATCTATTTGTTTCTACAATGTTTGTTCAGTTACGTTTGTCTTCCAAGGAAAGATAACATTATCAATCTCATAATGTGTATTACAGATATCCATATCGTTTATATATAGACAGATAGATGGATATACAGAAAACTGTAGCACCATTATTAAAAGTTCCGGCAGATTGTATCAAAAAGCGTCCCCAGCTCGACCCAATTAAAGGCCACACTTTATTATCTGGGGTGACGTGTTTTTTTGCGTGTCAGGTGGCGTTCAAGATAGATTGGTTTCGAGGACATTCGCCCGTGCTTAATGAGTCTTGATCGATCGTAACGGAACACTTTTAATTTTAGAGATCCGCAAAGTAATGTAGAAACTCTACGTACCATATTTAAAGTACAAATATTGCTTCTTCATTGGTCTATTGTAGACCGAAACTATCGCACTAATGAGCCTCAAACTGGACCCATCAGAAAATACCAATTTATTAGCTGAAAGCAAATATGGAGTAAGATTAGTCAACAGAAGAGGAGGTAATAAACCTCTTATGGTTTCTACACAACATCGTATTAAATCTTTTGCTTATCAGCACGTCATGGAGTAGCAAGTACCCAAGCCACTCCGTCAAAATCCAGAAAAATTTGAAAATGCGAATTGTTCAACATGCCCTGCCAATCTAAAGCATGATCTCTGCTAGCAAAGCGAATATTAGCACTTCGCAAATCCTTCACTTAATCAGAGAACCTTATTCCGATTCCAATTGCTGGGTAGTAACCATTAAACTAAATGATCTCTTGCCTTATTAGTGCATTTCTATATTAGACTATATCATCCCATATTCTCTGGTGAGATCATAAGCGCTAACCTGTCTTCTTCTAGATCATTTTCTTCATTGCTGAAGGATGTATCTAAGAATGTGTTGCTTAAGAAAGGTGGTTGCATTATCGATCCATCTTCTTCGGTTTTCCGCTTCTTACACGGTAGCTGCTTCCGCAATGCCTTGAGGAAGTGAGACTTGTTGAAATCAGAGGGTACGTTATTACCTAAGATGTCTCTTACCTTCGAACTAGTCTTCCACGATTGCCTTTTCAAGATTATATGGTTATCAATTATCAATGTAACCAAAGTAGGAAAGAATTCATCATCATCTAGTGCCTTCTTCAAAATGAAGTTTGGCGGCCAGTATGCCGAAAACTCTTCACCCTGGGCAACTCTTTTTAATTGTGCGTAGTTACGACTCCACTCACGTATATCAGTCAACCAATGCCGCCTCGGTCTACCAGGTGCTCTTTTTCCCGACATCCTGCCCTCCTGATCAACCGTGGGTACTCAAATAGTGATCCTCTTTGAAGATGTCCGAAAAAAACCAACTTTCTCCGCACGATGGTCGTCATAAGCATGCGGCTAATTTGCGCTTTAAGGACTACAGCATTTGAGACGAACTGGTCCCAAGAAATACTAAATATTTTCCTTAGAGCCCAAATTTCAAATGCTTGAAGCCGCTTACTGCTTTGCTTCTTAACGTCCCATGTCTCGCAGCCATATAAAAGTGTGGACCAGACATAACATTTTAGAATGCGAAGTCTTGTTAGGAATGGGATTTTGGGGACAGGAAAGAATTGATAGCATATTATTGAGAGTTACAACATTATTTTCAGTAAAGTGAGAATGGATCTATAAGTCCTCTTGGTGGTACTCGATATACACAGCATCCTTCTCCACCAGCAGATCTCATATCATGCACTCCTTTATACATACGTAGGCTCTTCAACAGAGACGAAACCACAATCAAAAACTAGTTATAATATACAGCTACATAATTACATTTGTGGATAAAATACATTGTTTGTGACTATTTGGGTTAATTAAACGCGCATTCATTACCGCAGCCATCAGCCAACTGCTCTGTAAACAATTGCTTTTGGTTTCTGATTTAAAATATATTATTTCTATACTAGCACGAAACAAAATGTCACGGTTTTTGGCTATTGCAGTTGTTTTATTTGTTGACACGTTACAAGTTTAAATATGATTTGATCTGATGGTGAATGATGAAACAGTCTTCGAAAGCTGCGCGCATATTGTGAAATTTTAAGTAATTGAACAATGTGTCGTTAATATGAAAAAATAACCGCAAGTGTAACTTCATCTCCTGTTGTTTATAGAGTTAAGTAAGAAGCAGTTTCAGATATAGAAGTTCACGCACAAATATCTGATAGTCCATGACTCTTTCTTATAGACACTTCTAGTTTAAAAAAAATTACAAGTCCAGGCAATTCTTCTCACTTAAAGAGTTTTCTTGCTTAATCAGATTTTGACCGTATTGACATATTTACTTACTCTACGCTGGTGATCAAGTAATACTTGCGTTATCCGCTAATGAGCTACAGGAGATGCTAAATATTATGAATGAAGCTTTGAAAGGGAAAGGAATGAAAGTGAATGTAAACAAAACGAAAGTCATGCTTTTTGAACGAGATGAATCTATGATGAATGGCAATATTTTGATAGATGGGGAACAAGTGGAAGAGGTGAAAGAATTTGTATACTTGGGATCTAAATTTACAAAAGATGGAACATGTGAAAGTGATATCGAAAGGAGAGTGAATGCAGGGAATATGGTAAATGGTGCTCTGCATGCTTTTATGAATAGCCAGATGGTGTCTCAAAGGGCTAGACTGGCAGTGCATGCTGGAGTGTTGGTGCCAACACTTATGTATGGTAGTGAAAGTTGGGTATGGCAGAAGAATCACAAAAGTAAAATAAATGCGGTAGAGATGAGAGCGTTGAGAAGCATGAGTGGATTAAAACTGAGTGACAGAGTAAGAAATAGTGTGATAAGAGAACGTTGTGGTATAAAAGAAGACGTAGTGACTAAAATTGAGAAAGGTATGCTTAGATGGTTTGGGCATGTAGAGAGAATGAATGAAAGGAGACTGACAAAAAGGATTTATGAGTCAAGAGTGAATGCGAAAGTTGGAAGGGGAAGACCAAGGCGAACGTTCCTGGACCAAATCCAGGACATTTTAAGTAACGGCCAGGTCAAGAGTACTCTAAACCGACGAACTTGTACGAAAGGTTTAATGAGAATGAAAGAAGCGAAGAAGGATACCCTTATAGGAATAAGGCATGATGTTATATATGACATACTTATCTTCGTCTACATCGTAAGAGAGAAAAGTAATTTGTTTACCTTAATATAGTGACCAACTCTAAAAGAGAGACATGTAGACTTTTTTTTAGAATTATTTAAGGAGAACAATTCTGTCGTAAATGGTTTTTGCGACACTTTAACCGTTTACGCAGCAGAAACTCTCAAAAGGAAAACGCTTCTTGAAACATTATTCATTGCTGCACCGCAGTTATTGGTCTTAGAAATAGAATGGGACATGAAATTCCTGAGACCAAAGCATTCTAGCCAACAAATAAACTCGTCAGCTTTATAATATAGATATATTCGCAGTGCAGTTTAGTAGAGCGGGGTCTTGTATGTGAATGTTATTACGCGGTGTTGATGCGGGCGGACGCGCGAAAGTGCATAATCTGCATCCAATGAATACCAATGGGCAAGTGACATCCCACATTTTACTGAAAGTCCTAAAAATGCAAAATTTTAATATTTTTTTTTGTAATTGGGTCGCTAGCAATCCAAGACGTAACATTTGTTGAGATCATTAAACAAGTTTTACGTGTAGAAGTTATGGTAACTAAATGATAGTGTATTCTATGCTATCTGCCACTCCATCTCTCTGAGCAATGAAGCCAAGATGTAAAGTGTCTAAGAAATGTAAAACATAACTAATTTTACGGGATGTTTGCACTTTGCACTTGCCCCGATGCCTCTTCCTGAACAGATATACTCAGAAAGAAGAATGGAAGGCAGTTGCTTATTTCTGCGAGATTTCCCTTCGTCCCCCTTATAGGATAGGGTAAGGACCAGAAAGCACACGTTTGCCCACCTGCTCTCTCTTACTTAAATGTGCCTTTAATAGAATCCATCTAGGGTGCCATTGGAGTCGAATATTCGGTGCTACTTTTTGGCCTCCCCTTTATATCAAATGCAAAGGGCTCTTCTGGGTTTTAGTGGGTTCTAAAAGACAACATGCCCTACACTTCGTACGTGTCTTTCCCAGCGGAAAAAATCTAAAGAACTTGCGCTTGACATCCTTTACATATCTGGCTGCTTTTAAATATGAATTAATGGGCTTTAATATGAATTAATTTACAGATACCGTAGTCATGCTAAAGGAGGCCTATGAGCAAGAGATTAAGTATGTAAGAAAGCGCTGAAGGAGGTAGAGTATGGTTGCATCCTAATTCGACTTCATCTGGGGAGGAATGCGCAAGTTGATCTCCTGGAGTATCAGGCACGGACGAAGAGGATTTCGCTGGGTTTTAATGGGTTTTGCTTGCCCGCTTGCTCATCGAGTCCTACACTTTTAACCCATGGGTTAAGTTTGTGGATAAATGCAATCTTCAGCGAAAGGGATATCTTTAGTTTAACAATACGGCACTCTATTGTGCTTAAAATTATTTAAGGAAACTAAAGTTCTTATTGTTTCAATAAAGAATACATCGATTTACATATATTTGTCATTAACAGACGAAGTCGCGGCCACAAGTTATTATCATAAAAAGAATCAGACAATTGTGGATACAACCTTGATACTAACCACCCACTGTTTTAAGAGATTCGATAATTTTAATTGCAAAAACCGGTCGCGATGCCCTCAAATTAAATTTAAAGTAAACTATGCCCGGAATTAAGTTACCTCTTACTTTGTTAAGCGCCGACTTGGCTACGTTATTTAATTATTAAAAATATATACGTTGGCTTGACGAGGTTTTTTTACTTAAATCTCTAACAGTTAAAAGTTATTTTTGATTTATGCGAACCATTCTTTAATTGTGGATATAGTTTCATAATTGTTATCATGTCCTCTAATTGCCTTCTTATAAATAGAGGCTTATGACCAATTTACAAACAATTAATTCTAAAAGGAATTTATACATAAACCCAGCGTCAGAAGTGTGGGATTTAGCGAGAGAGGAAGCCTAGAAATACCCTCTACAAACTAGCGAAACCCTCTTGATCCGTGGTTGGGACTGTGAAGGGTCAACTTGCTCAATACTCCTGGATAAAACCGATTGTTTCATAGAAATGGAAGAAGGTGAGTAAATTATCTAATAACCTGCCTAAAACTAATAATTGGCGTGCAAATGACTCCATAGAACGTCTTGTTGTACAGGGGAAAGTAGAAGACACAAGACCGCGAGGAAGATCCCCAATGCGATGAAAGGATCAAGTAAAGGCTGCGGTGGGTGCTCCAGTACATGAATGTGCCCGATTAACGACCAGAAGGCAAAGATGGCGGGAAGTTGTGCGGCGGGTACTGTCTACTACCGAACATGCTGGAACATGATAATCACGACCACTGTGACAAGAGTGCTTTTTTTTGCGCTGGGAAATGCTTTTACGCACTTACCCTGACCAGAATGGGTCAGGAGTGCTCAGCGAGGGAGGTGACTTCGCAATACCCACTAAAACCCAGGGGAACCCTCTTCATCCATGAGTCCGACTGAGGATTCATGGAGGCGGGAGCAGGTGCACAAACAAGCGCCACCTAGTATCCCGCCTCCTTCGGCGGTGAGAGGGAGCATCTACTGCATTATCTCTGTCTCGCTCGTGGGCCTTCTTTAGCGAGATTACAGTCTCGTAGAAGAGGGCCACTTCCGCCCAACATCTCTCACTTGACAGCATCGTACCTACAATGCTCTCAAGCGAGAGTTCTCCGCCGATCAGCGCCACCAAGCGGTACCGCTGAGGTCCCCATTCTGCCACAGTGTGATGTGATGAGTCGATAGCTGCACCACACTCTCGGCCAATGTAGTGCAGGAACTTTCCAAAGCAGCCATGCCCGGTCAAAATCTGCACCACTGACAAGAGTGATGCGACTAAGAAGAAGAATAACTTGCCTGCTTCAGTGGTGAGATGGACCATCAATTACATTCAACCTCTAAACACGCTAACCTGGAAAGAGGTATTTACTTCTTATGGCTTCTATATTACACTGGAATGCAGTTAATTTGCTTGGCAACATCAGTTCTAATAGGGTGACAGTGAGCCACGATCGAAGCCTCCCATTAGCCCATTAGCATTAGGCCAAAATATTAGCTCGTTTGCTAGTTAATTCCTATAAAAAAAGGTTAAAATGTCTTTCGTTACGAAAGCAAAGGGTTCATTTACGCTATAACATCACCTGCCCGTAATTTACATATCTTTTAAATAATTTATTTCACTACTTACTTTATCCCTTTGTCTTTTTAACCGACTTCAAAAAAAAGAGGAGGTTATCAATGCGTCTGTATTTTTTTTATGTTTGTTACCTCATATCTCCCGAATGGGTGAACCGATCTTGATGATTTTTTTTATGAAAGGTGGTGCTCATCATAGGATCCCATATTTTGAAATCCAGTTCTGATGATGGCATCCATGAGAAAACCGGATAAGTGTTAAATTTGTACGAATAACTCAAGGTCACACCCACCCATTTCGATTATTCTTTTTATATTAGAAAGGATATACTTCAAGGGTTGTTTTGTGATAGTTTGGTTAAGTTCTGTTCATGGATTTCATGACAAAGTGACGGAACTCTTCAATTCTTAGGAGCAAATGAACGATAGTCGACAGAATCTTCTATAGGCTATCCAGATATTTGAGTTACCTACCGTAACTTCGATATGGTCAAGTGCTAGTCGTAGTTAAATGTGAAGATCAATGGAACTCCTCAACGGATTGTAGTAAGGGTGCGGTTTATGGCAGAAAATATAAGTGTCTGTAATCAAATAGCAATGAGCTTACGTTTGTTGCTGCATTGCAACACGTAAAAAAGCAAAAAATAACTAAAAATTTTAACAAAAAAAGAACCGTCTTCAAAACAGACTTACAAATATATTAATTATGCTCTAAAACGTAAGAAATAATTACGTATTCTTTTAAAGTGTTCTTCGTATTCTTATATTTGGAGTTGGTGTCAGCCGAGGTACCTACATATATAGCTATAGGTGGGAGAGACGCTGGAGCTGCCAAGTGGATACGCGGGACACACCTACCTTGGCTGACGCCGACTCCGAATATAAGAATACGAAGAACACTATAAAAGAATACGCAATTATTTCTTACTTTTTAGAGCATATTAATATATTTGTAAATTGTTTTGAAGGCGGTTCTTTTTTGTTAAAATTTTTATTTATTATCTATAAAGATAAATTTTAACAAATAATGTGGTTGACAAAAACCTTAATTGTTTAACATATTTTAAATCAAGAGACGGCCTAGTAAAGGTCCCCGATTCGACAATAACCATGGACATATTATTCTTTAATCCCTCATTAATGATAAAAGTGACTGGTTTTTTCAGTTTATTTTAAAATTTCCATTTTAAATTAAGGACGGTAATAGCAAAGTTAATGGAAGCGAAATGAAATGGATGGCGGAGGGGATCTTCGAAGATAACTAATTAACGGAACTAATGAACCCGCGACCCGCGCAGATTCTATCTCAAATTATACAACTTTCTACCGTTATCAACGATCAACGCGAATCATTTATGAACTAAGAAAATTTGACGACTTTGTCTGTATTATTAAGCAATACTGTGGTAACGATTATGTAGACCGTAGTGCGGAAGAAGATTGCTTCTTTCGGACATGCGGAATATCCAAGGTTGATTCTTGAGAGCAGAGTGTCACAATTAAAGAGGATAGAAAGCTTTTTCATCAACTGACCGTTAAAAATCACATTGACAATTATATCTTTGGCGATGATGGTATTAAGCCAACTGTTGACAGTCCAAAGTAATTACTAGATCAAAGCCAGCAACGATGACTTGAACTGAGGTTGGTCTTTTTGAGTTTTGCCCCAATTTTCAATGGCAGAACCACATTCGTTATCTATATTTTTTTGTGAGCACGAATAAGTATCTATTAGATCTTTGCTTTACTCAATTAAACTGGATGTAATTCCACTTAATGGAAATTGATGATAAAGTATAAAAGATTTGGTTGGCAGCAAGTTTACTGGTAGAGTGGTCGTCGCTTCAACCGATGGACGTCCACTGCTGGATATAGGTCTCACGTAATGACGTGCACAAGGCCCGATCTTGCGCCGCCTGGCTCCAGCGGTTACCGGCGACCCTCTTTATATCATCGGTCCACCTTGTGGGGGGTCTGTCTACACTGCGCCGTCCGGTGCGGGGTTGCCATTCCAGCACCTTCGAACCCCAACGTCCATCGGTTCCTCGGACTAAGTGCCCCGCCCATTGCCACTTCAGGTTTGCGATTCGAACTATGTCGGTGACTTTGGTTCTACTACGGATCTCTTCATTTCTAATTCGACCACGTAGAGAAACTCCGAGCATAGCCCTCTCCATCGCACGCTGAGTGACTCTGAGCTTCCGCATGAGGCCCATAGTCAGCGACCACATCTCAGAACCGTAGGTCATCACTGGCACCACGCACCGTTCGAAGACTTTGGTCTTCAGGCACTGAAGATTATCGGACGAAAATATCTGGCGTAGTTTCCCGAACGCTTTCCAACCGAGTTGAATTCGGCGGTTGGCCTCCTTCTCGAAATTGGACCTACCTAGCTGGACTATATGTCCCAGGTATGTGTACTTGTCAACAATTTCGAGAGCTGAGTTCTCAACGATGATTGGGTGTGGCGGTACATGGATATTAGGCATAATTTTCGTCTTATCCATGTTCATTTTCAGGCCCACCTGTTGAGAAACTCTGCTGAGGTCATCGAGCATTGTATTGAGATCTTCTGAGAGGTAGAGTGGTAACTAGCCCTATTCTTAACAATGAAGTGAGATTGAATTCCGTTGACTACTTCGGCCAGGCTGTCAAATAAGGCAACAAAAAAGGGAGGGAAGTGGCATAGATGCTTTGAAGGAGGAGGCATCGTTAGGAATGCCACTTATCTCGTCCTTGAACTCTTTTGTCGATTTATATCTGGCTTTTCAAAAAGTCAGTGCCGCTGGTTTTAAATAGATGGCCCAGTTCTACAGACCCTGACACGGCATGAGGAATGTAAAAGCATTTTCCATTGATAAAAAAGAATGGTAACTATCCAAGGCTAAAGTTGCCCACTGGTTCAGATTAAAAGAAATTATGAAATGCAATTTCCTGGAACAAGGGCAGTGGTGGTAGAAGATGTGGTTCCACCAGATGGAAAGTTGATCTGCAAAGGCTTACCGGAAGCCGTTTTTTAAAAATGGCACAAGATGGTATATTATGGAAATTGTTAGAGGAGACCTATGTCCAGAGGATGTCAGTTGGTAGGGTTAATGATGATGATAGATCAATGGAATCCACGGCCTCTGCTAGCAAAGTGTGTAATTGTCAAATAACCAACGTGAGCTGGCAAATTAAAACATTCAGTCATTGATGATTCAAGTCTCGCTACAAAACAAACAACCTTCTGTTATTGTAAGCGAAATCAATATTGGAAATTGCCGTCTGTGTTTACACAAGGTATTATGCGTAATTAGCAAAATATTCAATAATATCTACGCGTTTTTGAACTTCCTGTAAACTATTTACGTTTGCTAGTTGTTTTGTAATTAACATATTTTTTTATTAAACTAAAATTATGGGACGAGGGAAGCCAAATCATTAGAAGTACCATTAAAAATCCATTACCTTTCTCTATCATTTTGAACAACGACGGTATATTATGTTTTTTTTATGTTTATTACAGATTTGAGTACCCCTCCCCCTTTTCTTAATAAAATCTCCTTAATCCTAATATTACCTGGTCCTAAAATTATCCTTTTTGTATTTAGCGCCCATAGCTCGCATCAGCTGTTTAGAATACGACAAATATATCTATTATGTTACTCTAACCTTATAAAAAACAATACATCTACGTCTATCTATTGCATGTCGCTGTACAGCAGGCCACAAACCTCGCTGGCACAGTGGTGCGAGTACTCGCTTTGCTAACTTGCTTGCAGAGATCCCTGGATCTGGCTGTAATAAAAAAAGGAAAGGAGGTAAACTAGAAGTCAGCAGAGTAGCTATGGCGACGACTAAGCCGTGTAGCATTTAAGAATCATACGCAATCGTGGTCTCATAAAACCATGCAATACTTTGTTCAACTAGTCTATATGTACCTAAGCCACCAGCTCATCGCATCAGGAATTGGAGACGGAGCCAAATAGTTGTTTTGAACCTCCAAACCGTCGGTCTGTACATAGTTATTCGTGTTAGCAGATACCCGCATTTGGCATCACCTCGTGACTCGTGTTTTAAGATTTATTTATGACTGTAAAGCTTGCTTCACACTGTGACACATATTACTGAGACATTTGTAAAAAAAATGTTCTTTACTTCATGTTCGTCTTTTTAGATATAATAATAATATAGCATTTTATTGACATAAATATACATTTTAACAAAAAAAGAACCGCCTTTTATGTTTGTTATCTCATATCTTCCGATTGGGTGGACCGATCTTGAATATTTTTATATGAAAGGTGGTGCTCATCATAGGGTCTTATTTTTTTTTAAATCCAGTTCTGATGATGGCATCCATGAGAAAACCGGATAAGTCTTAAATTTGCGTAAGCATGTGCGCGACAAATGGACGAACAACTCAAGATCACGCCAACTGATTTCGATGATTCTTTTTTTATTAGAAAGGATATACTTCAAGGGTTGTTTTGTGATAGTTTGGTTAGTTTCTGTTGATGAAATCCATGACTCTTCAATTGTTTGGAGCAAATCAACGATACTCGATAGAATCTTCTATAAGCTAACCAGATATTTGAGTCGCCTACCGTAACTTCGGTATGGTCAAGTGCTAGTCGTAGTTAAATATGAAGATCAATGGAACTCCTCAACGGCTTACAGTAAGAGTGCGATTTTTGGCAAAATCTATAACTGTCTGTAATCAAATGGCAATGACCTTACGTTTGTTGCTGCATTGCAATATTTGAAAGGTGAATTTTGTGTGAAGCGGTAGTAGCAGAGTCTGGAGGGGAACTTTTGCGTGTTAGTGTTGTGCTTTTGTAAGGTTGTTTTGAAAGATGTTCTTTTTTTGTTAAAATTTTTATTTATCATAAGTATACGTGGGTGTTGATCCTGTGTGGGTAAACGCCTCCACCAGCTTGGTCCTTGTGTTCTCTTTCGGTTGCCGATTTTATCCATTCCTTGTCTGCTGTATTTCTCACTTCTCTTGAGGCAATCCATAATGTTGTCCTCTTTGTCCATTGACCATCTCTGTATCTCGCAACGTGCCCTGTCCATGTCCATTTCAATATACACGAGAAAACTCCTTTCCATAGCTCGTTGATATGTTAATATTTGTTCCCTTATCTTTTTTGTATATGTCCAAAATTGGCAGTTTTAGGTAAGCCTGGGCAAAATGCAGGTGTCTAAGACAATTTGTTTCAGCCTTACGTTCTAAGTCCCTTTTAACATTTCTTTATGTGGCCATAACTTTTTCCACGCTAGATTTACTCTTCTTTCCACTTCTACTTCATTGCTGTTCTTGCTGAATGAAATTTTCGCCGCAATCTTTTTAGACATACGTTGAATTGTACAAAGGAAAAATTTCAGCCATCTATCGGGTTCAAATTAATTACACAGTTGACGATATTAAACTTAATTGAGACGAATTAAAACGTTAAAGAAAACTCGAATAACAAATAATATTTTTATATATACACAACAATTCGCATATTGAGTCGTTGTTAATAAGATTATTATAGATTTCCAGTCAATCGGTTGTATAATTTTGAAGATTATATGATGATGGAGTAAATAGACATAAGACCTCTCATTTTCATATTTGTATATTTTTGTTTGTAATACTGAGGCAATTTATATGTAACAGGTAATTGTAGACCAAAATGGCATTTGCAGATCAGGTCTATTTTGGTATCCACATATGTTATAAGTTATGTTAATATTACATTCGATTTTTTTTCACTGACTATAAACAGAGTGTTATGTCTTCTCGGTGTTCAAAAGACAGGGCGTAGAATATTCAGACGCTGATTTAAGAGTAGTCAAAAAAATCGTGGAAGATTTTAAAATGTGTCCGTTATGACCACAGACTGTAATAAGTTTTTGATCACAGATCATGTTGTGAATATGAAATCAAAACACAGGGTCCTCGAATAACCTTAAAAAATAGTCACAGACGTAAAAGGTATGCAAATTGCAGGGCCTAGAATAATGAGGAAGGCATTGCGAATTCGATGGGACACCCAAGATGCGAATGAGTCTACTGGGAGTAGTAGCCTATCCACAAACGGACAACTTCTGACTTTAACCTTAAACCCACTGTCCAATTGCTAGATTGGGTTTTAAGGTAATTTAAGCGAGTCTAAAGGCTGGGTTCTTTACAAAAGATCCCTAAGGTTCGAGACGCATCGTCTGTCACAGTGAACGTCACCACGAGATAGATAGATAGATTCAGTTACTGTGAGGAAAAGAAATTGGCGTCAAAATAATGGATTTTATCGATCCAACTGTAAATCTGACACCAGTCTTATATTATTTAGATAATGGATCTAGTCTTAAGCCATACACATTATTTCATTTTATGTAAACAGACCTTAACAGTAAAGTGGCTACTTTGTACACCGGATGCCATGTCATAAATAGTATTGGCCTCTATTAATGAAATGTGCTGTGCAATATACAAGGTGATTTTTTTCAAATCGGCGTCTAAGGACCACGTTATCTTATCTATGACTAATTGGATAAGCAAATAACGTATCTATATTGCATGGGCCAATAAACGTACAATCTTTAATCTCTCTCTTTCACATAATAGGGTAAGAAGGTATCAACAATCGTGAGGAGAGATAAAGCATAGAAGACGGCTTTAAATAGTCTTCCAGGCACGGGAATAGAACGAATCAATAACTACGCAACATAGGACAAATTCCAGCAACTTCTAAGTCATAACCTTATTGATGAAAGTGCGCTTTAATATGGTCTTTAACTTCTCCCTTGCCAAAGAAAGTATTCCCAATTCGTGAAGTTGATTCTATTGGGAAGAATTAATAAAGAAAGTCTTTTATCGCTAAAGAAATTCCATCAAGTTGGTCCAACATCGTGGGTTCCACGATCCTCTCGAGGTATGCCCGGTGCAGATGTTATACTATCTCCTTTTATGCGATCTACCACCTCACCAGAGCTCTGTCTATGAGATAGCAGACCCAGCACCTACTACCCCAGAATCCACCGTTAAAAAGGCGAACAGGAGCTTCCTACTATGATCTTCTTACCATGGACAACTAAGATCAAGTCTTAACATTTTATCTTTTAAATAATCTTTAAAAATACTACTAGTGATTTTGGTCTTGAAATTATGTAGAGGTATATCCTAAACTAAATGTGGTATCTTATTAAAATTGCTTACTTCCATTCTATTATATGATTTCTGAACCCTCCTTAAACTGAAACAAGATGTTACATGTTATTCAGTTTTATTATTTCTACTAAAGCAGTCCTTCTGAACAAGAAATCTAATATTAATTTTCGCATTGATCCTAAAAACAAGTCAATAGACCAATAAAGCATATGTTTGTGAAGACGAAGGACAATGTTTAAATAAAAGACGTTATATGAAAATTAGATCCACCAGTGAAGTATCTAATCTCATTAAATTAGGAGAACAAATGTACATAGTGACTGACTACATTACGAAAGGAGTCGCTTTAATAAACTTCATTTCAATCTCCTAATGTTTCCTTATTATAAACAGATTCTGTGGGAGTACGATGAAATCCTTTTTTTTGTAAACGTCTTCGTCGCACATCAAGAAACAACAAATTAACATATAAAACTTGCTGATACACATATAGGAAAAGCAGTCTTATCGCTGAATAGTGATTTCATCCAGACAACCTTTGGGATTAAAACTATTGGTACATACAAACATAATATAGGTGAAAATGTAACGAAATATCCATCATTTGAATAACTTGTCGAGTCAGATAGGAATATAGAATCGTCATTAATGCTTAACTCCAATTTTACTAATAACAGAAACGAAAGTTAATTACTCCGATCGAAATTCAGAACGCGTGACTGCATATCGAAATAGTAGCTTCGCAGATCTATCTTTTTAGATATAGATACATAAAATAGATGAAATAACAAACTGTCTGCCCTCATTCTATACACTGATAAGAACACAAAGCGATATCCGCTTCTCTTTGTTGACAACAAAGGGACTTGTAGAGCGGGATCTTCCGGTATTGTTAGATGTTTTTCTAACGTCATGTACAAGTGAGTAGATTTGTCTATGAATAGATGCCCGCATTGAGATATTAATCTCACTAGAATACTTCGAACACCTTGAACTCATGGTGGCATATCTATTACTGGAAGAATGGCGCTTTCATATTCTTCGGGGTCGTCACCAAAATGTCTTTATAAAAATGTCCTTAACAATTGTTGTCCACTGGTACTTGTAAGAACCTCAGTACTAACTATTTTGACCATAGTTCTAGTAGATTACCTTTAGCTCCCATTTTTTAATGGTGTGTAACCATCATGGATACCTACAACACCATGTTAAAGTTTTGGGAGTTAAAATACAGCGATCCATCATCTTAAGCCGAGGTAACGGGAAATCTGTCTCATAATTATCTACCGTTATCCTCGTTAGCTAAAGGCCACGACCTCGTGATGGCCATAGCCCTTTCTCCTTCCTGAAAGCGCCAATTGCTACCTCACCATGACAGCAAATCTCAAGTCTACTGCCTAAGAAGTCACCGTTATCGAAAAATCTGGCGCTCTACCCAGCGGATGGTTTAAGCCGTTGCATTTTACTCTTGCTGCCTTACCGTTGATTTCTTCTAATAAGGAAACCATCGCCTATTAAGCCTGTTAACGTGTCACTATATCCCTCATAACAAGGACAAGGCGAGATCCTTTTGTATCTAAACGTTTTGTCACATTTCTTAATATCTGACACAAACGCAAACCCAATACAGCGACTCTGCCAGCAGTGTCGAGGTTCCCGATTTCTGACGGTTTCAGACGTGGACTCTACCCACGCTACTAATCCAAGATTCCTCTACAATATCCAATATAATGTCAGCGCTGTTCCAAGCCAATGCTCGGCCTAGCAGGAGATACCCTTGGAGCAGCGTTTTCTGGAGAACTTGCCCTTTTAAGGAATCGAGTAGGTGAAGGAATAGAGAGTGCACTTGTATACTATGCCTGCCAATCTACAGTGAAGCAGCGTGGCAGCATGAGTGAGGAGGCCTGTGCCTAGCAGTGGGACGTTAATGGGCTTCTACTTACTTGTTCGACTACACAGGTGAGGTATTGGGTTCGAGTCCAGGGTCGGGCCAATACAAAAATCGAAATTGAGTTTTCTGTTAAGATTTTCTTAATATTTACCCGAAGTTGGAAAGTTGGCGGTGTGCTCCACCCCCTTGCCTTGGAGAGCACGTTAAGCCGTCGGTCCTGTGCCTGATTTCTTTTGCCATGAAGGTACAGAGAGTGCACATGTGTACTATATCTGCCAATCCGCAGAGGAGCAGCGTGCTGGGTCTATGCTCTAAAAACCCTCTCTCCTATGAGTGAGGAGGCCTGTGCCTAGCAGTGGGAAGTTAATGAGCTGCTACTAAGTTACTTAAGTCCGAAGCTGGCTGCGGTATTTCGTTAAAAATGTGTATACTTACCCCGACAAACGTAATGTACATATGAAAAATGCATATTATGTTTGTTTGTGAATATTTTTGCCATGTTACGGGCCTTAACCTCCTCTATTCGCTGCGTCGTTTGCTATGAAAAGAATAAAGAAATATTGAATATTTGAAAACTGTTTTCGTCCGTAGACCTTCCATTTGTTGTGCGGAGCTCATCTCCAATTCAAAACACAGCGTATAAAGAGACAATGTCATGCCAAGGGGCCGAGTTAGTGACTTCAGTGTTGATACAAAATTAAACTAAACGAGGACATACTTCCTTGACTTCTTAGAAATACAACAATAGAGTTCATTTGAACGAAAATACACTATATATATGGCATTCGGATACAACTGCTTCTTTTTAATGCTGTTTTTGTTCTGTAACGTGGATATTCAGAGGGAGATATAAGTTAGTGTGGATAAAAAGAAGAAGTTTTACTGTAGTCGTGTAGTCTAAAACACACTCATTGTTTCTAAGTAAGAGTCTTTACATATATTGAAACATTCCTTAGTTAAAATGTAATAGCCAGAAGTTGGATCAGGCTTTATGCTGGAATAATTGCAAGCATGGCACTGTATGGAGCACCTTTATGGGTGAACGCCTTGGCAGCTTCGAATCGAGCTGTTTTGCGAAAAGCCCAGAGACTGATAGCCATCAGGGCAATTAGAGGTTACCGGACGGTGACCCTCTTTGGGAACTGCGGGCAGAGGTTATTGCGGCTGCTTATCAGTGCCGGGTAGCCGCAACAGCCAGAGGCTCGACCTTGAGAAGACCTCGAGTCCCCAATAGCGGGCTATTACACGGTCGCAGCAATCCGGCCGCAACTGGATTGTTGACTCAACAGAAAGCACGGATCATTATCCTTTAGTTTGGTGCAGGTGCTTACCGGACACGGGTGCTTCGGCAAATACCTGCATCAAATTGTTGTTAGGGAGGATTCGCCAGCTTGCTTTGTATGTGGAGCTCCAATTGATTCGGCACAGGATACTATGGAAGAGTGCCCAGCTTGGGGACCCCAGCGCCACCGTCTATCGCCGCTAGTTGGAGACAATCTCACGCTATCGACCATAGTCGCCACTATGGTCGGTTGGGAAACGGCATGGAAGGCTTTCGCCTCGTTTTGTCAGTCTGTAATTTTACAGAAGGAGGCAAGCTCGAAGGCGAGAGAGACAGTAGCTCAAGTCCCTCTCCGCCGGAGGAGGGTTAGGAGCGATAGGCGTATCAACGCTCACCTGTTCCAGCCTACTTGAACCTTATGTAGGAAGCATCTGGGAAGCCATCTGAGTCGAATGCATAGGCAAACTTCTGGCACCCCACCCATTAGATGTAGAGGCTTCCGCTGGGTTATAGTGGGTATTGTTCTGCGAGTCCTACACAGCCGAGTAGAGTTTTTAATTAATTCGGCGTGCGTAAACACATTTCCCAGCGACAAAAAAAAACCTAAAAGAGGTTGTAGCGAGTCAACCTTAAAAGATAGACATATACTGTAGTGGAGTTTTTTTTAGAACTTTAAAAGAGAAATAATTCTGTCATACATAATTTTTGCGAAACTTTGACAGTTTACGCAGCACATGCAGCAGAAGATCGTAAAAGGAAAAAACCCGATGTTGTAACATTGTTTCTAAGTGTACCGCTCCTATTAATTTTAACGTGATGATATATAGCTTATAGCCTTCCTCAATAAATGGGCTATCTAACACTGAAAGAATTTTACAAATCGGACCAATAGTTTCTGAGATTAGAGCGTTCAAGCAAACAAACTCTCCAGCTTTATAACATTAAAGTATAAATTAATCCATTTAACGTTTTTATTTTGACATTACTAATAGAAACTAAAGGTTTCTTTATCGTTTTATATAATAGTTGTTATTTTAACATTACAAATTGTAACGTAGTTTTTATTTATGGCTTTATATTGAACATTTACGCTGCCATGTTTTATTTCGTTTGCCTACAGTTTACAATCGAGCTGGAACGCATTATCATCCATCTTTGGTTTTGTTTTGAGCTCTATCCGATGCGGATATAAATCAGCTTATAACTTCCATTGATTAATAGCTTTACCGATAAACCTTATTTTACTTACACCATACATATATGAGTTTACTTTCTGACCCGGCAAACTTATAATACAATAAAGGATAATAATTGCAGAATGTTTCAACTTCAATAATAAGTGGAATCAACTTAACCGGAACAAAAAGAATTCGTCATCAAAAAAAACGCGACCTTTACTCCCAGATTCCCACTAAAATCCGTCAAATATTACAGTTGCGATCAGAAATTGTTAGTTGTCAATGTCAAATGTCTAAAACAAAAGTATTCTTTTTTAATTTGGTTTGATTTCTAAACGACGAGACAGACATCAAATGTTTGACAGGTAGAAGTAGTTTCTATGGGAATGAGAAATAGATGTTTTTACAATATTCCAATCATTTTTTTTTTAAATTTAATTACCTTTAAACCTTCCCTGGACTTCCACAAATAATTCAAAACCAAAATTAGCCAAATCAAAGCCGCTTTTGAATTTTAGCCAGACTAAAGAAGAGCAATTCATTTTGCTATATAAGAAGATATCATTAAGGTAAAACTTGTTGTTAGAAGATTAACTAGTTTAAGTAGAATCATTCTTCCGAACAGGTAATATATTCATTATAAATTAAAAGACCTTTTAAAGAGTTTATTGATAAACTCTCGTGAGTCGTTTACAACCAGAAGAGATTACAATAAAGCCCTAACCTATTAGTTATAAAATAAAATAAAAACTGGCTTGCGTTAGTGTTTCTGCTATATCTATATTATACACTTAAGTTTCGACGTTTATTTATCGCTTCTTTCTTCGGAATTCAGGAATTTTTTGCCGTCAGAACGCCAAAATACGCCAAAACGTCAAATGCGACTGACAAACGTTTGGTGAGCAACGAGTGAGCGTCCTGCGTCAAGTAGAATCAAAATTCACTTTTGAATCGTCAGTAGTCTGTCTGTTGGTAACAAATCTACCACCGGTTCGGAAAGTAGATTGCGCTAAGAAGAAACTGGCAAGAAACTCAGCGGTTACTCTTTTAAATGTAGTTTTATAGGTTAAAATATGTTTTGCTTCTGTTTGCGACTGGGATCAAGTCCAAACATTTTTATCGCATAAATATTCCTCAAAATTATAATAAAATTGTAAAAGGATGTTTTTGATATATTTATTATTATTATTTTAAGAGCTTTGCTAGCAGAGACCAAGGGTTCGATCATCACCAAACTACTAAAGATCGACTACCAGAAAAGACGTATCGCTAAGCAAAGAGATTTGTGTTCCGTTACGATGCTGTGAAGCAACCATAAGATGTATATTGCCTCTTACCAGAATAGCGCAATTCCTCTAGTAGTAATGCTCGCCGGTGATAGGAAGTGGGGGGCAGTGGCCTCTTGTGAAACTGTTATATCGCTGAAGGAGGCACAGGGAGAACGCTGTTGAGGGTTCTGTAGTACGGCGCAGGAGGTTAGGTAGGAGGTGTAGGTTTGCGCTTCTCCTTCCTCCTTCTTAAGTTTCCCAGAGGAATTTTCCGGAGTGCTAGATTGCGTCTACCGATCCTCTGGTGCTCCGCAAAAGGATGTGGAGGGTATCGCTGGGTTTTAGTGGGTATTCTAGCTTAGCAGCGAGTCCCACACTCCTGAGACTTTAGGTCTGATCGGGGTGTATAAAGGTATATCCCAGCGTGAAAAAAGAAGGTGTGATTGCAATCAAGTGCTAACCTATCAACAATAACAAAATATATAGTTTGCATTAGTATTGGTGATATATCTATTTAAATTATATGTTGTAAATGATCATATTAATGTAATTAAATATACAGACGACATAAAACTTGCAAGGGTTATTACCAATAATGACGACGTTGTTTCTCTTCAGGAAGACTTCGTCCAAGTTGGTGACTGGTGTCGACATAATGGTATGGATCTTAATCAGGATAAATGTTTCGTTGTAAGATTTTCTCGCAATACATCCACATCCGAACCAGAATATCTGATCAGCGGGTATCCATTCCATAAACTTGATTGCATTCGCGATTTGGGAATTAACATAGATTCTTAATTGCGTTTTAATACCCACATTGACTGCCTCATTGGTCTAGTGGTTAGCATGTTCGACTACAGACATGAGGTCCTGGGTTCGAGTCTCGGGTCGGGCCAGGACGAAATCGACATTGAGTTTTCTATTAAGATTTTCTCAATATTTGCCCGAAGTTGGGAAGTTGGCGGTGTGATTCACCCCCGTGCCTCGGAGAGCACGTTAAGCCGTCGGTCCTGCGCCTGATCTCTCTC
>JACTOM010000939.1:1064712-1074893 GCA_015832385.1 Elymnias hypermnestra
ACGTGTGCTCTTCCGAATTTATATATATATATATATATATATATATATATATATATATATATATATATAATAAAAGAATATTTTCAATAAAGGATACGGTTCGTCATTTGACTAAATCGTATTTTTAGAAACAATGTCCTTCCCATTGGTGAACATTGTAATTGATGCCAATTTGCTGTAGAGTCGTTCAAGTGTTGCATAAGTAAATAACAGCCCATTAACGTCCCACTGCTGGGCACAGGCCTCCTCACTCGCATGAGAGAGGGTTTTTAGAGCATAGACACACCACGCTGCTCCACTGCGGATTGACAGGCATAGTATACAAGTGCACTCTCTATTCTCTCACTCTCGTAGTCCGGTGTGACAGGAATCCGACACGACAGGAGGGAGATTAGGCGCAGGACCGACGGCTTAACATGCTCTCCGAGGCACGGGGGTGGATCACACCGCCAACTTCCCAACTTCGGTCTAATATTGAGAAAATCTTAATAGACAACTCAATATTGATTTTTTAATTGGCCCGACCCGGGACTCAAACCCAGGACCTCATGTCTGTAGTCGAACATGCTAACCACTAGACCAATGAGGCAGCAAGTGTTTCATAAATGATTACAATTACTTAAATTATATTAATTGTAACTATTAAAAACTAACAGGGAATGGTAGTTTCTTAATAAATAAGATGATTAACAAATGTATTTGGCGCCAAATACTCTCATTGGTGTATTGCCGTAACAGCCTCATTAGTAAGAAAGATATATAAATTCGTAGAAGTTAGTTGAGTCCTCAGTTTTAATTAACGTTAGCTACCAGTTATTGTGTTTTAAGTTAGTTGTGTCGGTAAAAAGGGCTGCTCTGCGATACAAAACTAAGTGTATATGTTTTCGATTAAAACAGTTGTCTTATTAATATGTCATAATGATAATTGTATTTTTGTATTAAATATAAGATGGATAGAAAAGAGTTTTAAGTTTCTTGCCGTATTCTTCTCAATAGTTAGTTAGGTTCCGAATCAGTGGTTTTGACAATAAATTTTATTGAGTTTACTGGAATTAAAGAGTATTTTAGTTTGGTTATTGACTTTTATTAGTTAAAATAACGAACATATTATTAATTTACTGATTTTTGCTCTTTTCTGACACGCGCTTTCGTCGAAAATGTATAGCATGTGCAGTAAATTACGCATTTACTTAATCGGAAAACAATGTGGCGCTTTCGTCATTCAAAAAAGCGCCGAAAATAAGAACTTTAGATACAGGTATGATGAAAAATAAATTGTTATAGTGTTGATAAAAAAGACATCGGACTGAGATTGTTGGGGGTTCTTCTAAGAACAGAACGCAGAGGAAACCTCGAAACTTGAGATTTTAAGTCGTTTTTTAATAACATCGTCAATCGTATGTTGAAAATGATACTAAACGAATAAATTTGAATATCATTAAGTAGGCATGCCATTGCCAATTTGTGAGAACTGGTATTTCATTACAAAATAATTGATCACTACATCCGAATGACTTCGAGCTTTTACTATGTAGCAGTATATACGTATACGGGTCACTGTACGTGCAAATTTCTTTTTTTACAAACGTTTTACAATGTAAATGACTACTTAGAATTAGTATTTATTCAATTACAAAAACACAGAAATCAGTTTGCGACTTGTTAATTGAGAAATTTAAATGACAATATGCAAATCATTTACATACCAAAACATGTACATTAAATCAAAGCTACGGCTAGAAATGATTTAAATACTGTGTAAAATTAAACAACATTTTAAGCCACGTTAAAGTATAAGTTAAAAATAGCCTTCTAGATCTATCTCTAGTGTTTAAAATTCATTAAAATTGATACATTAGTTAAAAAGTAACAGCCGTAAATTGGATCAACTTAAAAGAGGTTATAGTGAATTAATTTTAAAAGATAGATATACGTTGTAGTGGACTTTTTTTTAGAACTTTAAATGAGGAATATTTCTGTCATACATAATTTTTGCGAAACTTTAACAGATTATGTAGAACACGCAGCAGAAGATTTTGAAACTTTCTTCGTTGGTGTATATCTCCTATTAATTTTAGCCTGACATTATGAATAGTACCTGGTCCATTAATTTCTCAAAAACTTCAAAATTGGAAAAGGGGGGCCTATACACCGTTACTATAACAATACACCGTTATTATAACATATGTGTGATGATATATGCTCTATAGCTTTCCTCAATAAATATGTTATCAAACACTGAAATAAGTTTTTAAATGAAACTGTTAGTTCTTGAGATTAGCGCATTTAAACAAACACTTCAGCTTTATAATATTAATGAATTCCTAAAACACAAGTTTTTAGTTGATAAGGGTTCCGCATTGCAGTAACTGAGTTAAACATTATCTGACATATACCGTTTACGTAAGTTACTGTATTTGAGAAAAATATTATGCGGATATTATTTTTAAAGGTGAAACGATAAAAGTTTGTTGTAAAATATTAATTATGGCTTACAAAAAGAAACATTACTAACTTGGTGTTCTTCGTGATGATGAATACGTTGTATCTAATCCAATGGGAATAGGATCGATTAATATGAAGATATCTATACTTTGTGGACTAATTACATTTCCAAAAGAGTCATACTTCTAAATTACAAGTCAATCACAAATACTTTTGCGTGATAAGTGACTGAATGAGTGAGTATGGCCAAAAATCGTTATTGCTTTTCTATTGAAAGCAGCAGGAGGAATAGAGCAGATGGTTTCAATAGGTAGAAACAATTTTAATAGTACATGCTGGGCACAGGTGTCGTCACTCATAAGAGGGATGGTTTTCAGGCCTCGAAAACTCTGCTTCCGGTAGGCTTACACATATCCCAGAATTGCTCCCGGAATATACAAATTTATTTACAAAGTTTTCCTTCACCGAGAGGCTCAATGATGACCGCGTATCTCACCACTAGACCATCACGATTTAAGTGTTATATTTGGCAAGAATCCACGCCTGTAATAATAAGGCTTTTTAATTCTTTCAGATTACAGCTCCTGACGGTGATATCACCTGACTGTAACTTATGAAACAGTCTAGGATAAAAACGTACTTACCTGGTAAGAGGTAATTTAGCTCGTAGCATCGTTTTGGATCGCAGATAACAACTTGGTACGTTTTGCTGGTAACGAGCCACGGTCAAAGCCTCCCATAAGTCTAAACCCTGATTTTTAACAAATTTCTCAAATTTTTCCTGTCGGAAATTAAACCTCTTTTTGCCTCTTCTAGTGAAATAAAGCGAGTACTAGGAATAGTCGGATCTGTAGCCTAGACCATATTTAATAGTCTATCAATTCAGCAGAAGGTCAACATTGATAATGATGATGATATTAAAATAAATTATAGAATTTAAGCTTGTGTCCTTAATTATGGATTGCTACTATCTTGGACGTTGGCAAGAAAAGATCAATTATAATTTGGAGAAGACTAAATAAAAATAATAGATATTGTTTCTGCACCAGCAGCTATGGCACTGTGACTATAAAAGGAGGTTAGCCATTTTTACCATGTCTTTATTGGCGAAGTCAAATTTTTCTTTATGGTAGTAAGCTTTCCTACAATGGCCTTAATATGGGGTACCCCACTGAAGCTTATAATGCAAATTTTTTATGGATACGTATTTTTTTACTTTGGTGGCATATCTTTGCTAATAGCGAGACCGTCAAGTGTTAATTATCTAATATACAAAACTTCATATAGTTGACACGGTCCCTCATATTTCACCTGCAGCAAAAGCTATTTGTTACCATATAATTAATCTAGTCTTTGGGATAACAGTTTATCTAATGCCGGGTTTTGTTTCGTCCGCTCCGCCCAGGGCCGACGAAATGATAAACACCACGCCCGCCGCATGTCCTCTGTCACATCTCACATAATTCGATATCCTATTCAAGTTTGAGGTACACTGGGTACATAGATCTAGGGGTACGTGTCCCGAATTAAGTCATAATTAGGTTTTCTGTTAAGAAATTCACAGTTACTTCGCTAAGAAACAATTGTTAGTCTGAAATTATAAAGGCAGAAAGTTTGCCAATTTTAATTGTGGGCCAAGAAATTTGCATTCTATTACGTTGCTGTATAGAAATCATGAGAAATTAAATAGCTTTTACTACGAAACCTATATCATTTTAAACAGTATTATCATTTACCCCTAATCTGTCAACAATATAAAAGATGGCCTTGATGCCTTTGAGATGTGGTTGTTGGATAAAATAGTAAGAAAACTCATTTATTTTTCGTAATGCAGGTATGTAGGAAAAAATGCGCAAGCTGAACTTCTGGTGGCTCACTTACGGATGAAGAGGGTTCCGCTGAGTTTTAGTGGGTATTGCGAAGTCTCCTCCCTTGCTGAATGGGTCAGGAGTGTGGGACATTTCCCAGAGCAAAAAAAAAGGTATGTGGGTTAAGAATGCTTAGAAATACAAAATGTATGCCAACAGTAGTAAACTACGATGCCACCAGCTTAAGTTAAGCCATGTGAGAGTAGGAGAGATGGTGCTGATTTTTAAATATAGGGCAAATCAATCGGTGCTGGATGAACTGCATGACGTGGAACTACCAAGACTTTCATCCAGGTACCTTCCAAGAACATATATTCATACATATACGCCTCATTCCCATAAGGACAGAGACCACGTCCTTCTACTTGCCTCGATCTTTGCATATCTCCTTCACTTCTTTCATTCTCATTAAACCTTTCATAACAGTTCGTCGTTTTATAGTACTCTTGACCTGGCCTTTATTTAAAATGTCCTGGATTTGGGCCAGGGTCGTTCGCCTTGGTCTTCCCCTTCCATTTATTCTCTTCGAAGAACAATTGCGTTTTTTGGTCACGTAGTCCATAAACTCGGTGACAACTTAGACATACTTAATGTCAACGGAAAAATACCTGTGCACTGGACTAACCAAAGCCGTAGCACTCTCAAAACCAGAATCTCGGATGCAGTCCACGTCACGCAGAATAGAAGCAGATGCCGTAGCAGAGAAAACAAGAATATCACGAGGAAAAACAATGCAGAGGGATATATTTTATATACCAACAGTTACGATTGAAATTTTGAACTCAATTGCAAGCCTTCTCGAAGTACACACGCTCGTCGTCTCATGCAAACTCAATAGGAATATATTTGGTGTTCAAAAATGATAATCCTTCGCTTTGAATTCACTGAGCACGTGTAATAAGAACATCATGGACGTGTTTTGTGTGTAGCCCAGGCCTGTTCTAGTTGCCTATTGGGTCGCGTATCCCTCATGATTCAATTATGCACGCACGTCAGGACGATGATATGGCGACGCGAAGATTTCCAATACAACTATGTCATTGTAAATATATTCGAATAAACCAGAGCTACACTGTGACTCAATCTGCTATTGCTTGCAACCTATTGTAACTAGCAAATGAATGAAGCTATCTTCTACGTAACATTATTTCTTTTACTTATTGTCTCGCTTGATCTCTCTCCGATGATGTCGGATTGCTGTCCCATCGGACTATGAAAGTGAGAGAATAGAAACTGCATTTATATCTGCTCAAACACTTGTGTAAATATTTGCATGAGATTGACCTCCGTTTATTAAATCCTGTCAGGAGACAAATGTTAGCTCTTGTCCATAATACAAGCTGTATAAGCCCTATGTAGATAAATTGTTATATTAAAGTAGCACTGCTCTATTCTGTGACCCTATTAGTTTACGATCCCGTAGGAATACGGGGAAAACCGTCCCCTAAATTAACTATCTATAATGCATATAAGTACGGCTAAATGACCTTATTGCGAACGACAAATGGGATGATTTCTAAAAGTTTTAGGATGCAATTTGCAACGAAAAAATCATATGCTTTATAACGTTTATTATGTGGTTCTGAATGTAATCCAAAATCTCTCGGCTTCAGAGGCTAACGGAAACAAACTCAAAAGCTTATTTTACAAGTTTATTGTAAACATACTTCGATTTATTTGCTTCGCTAGTGAGATTACCAGATTCGCTTAAACTCTAGGTCAGAATAGATAATCTCTAACATTCTAGAAGAATGTCCAAGGCAATAAACATTTATCCGTTCAAAGAAATCCAACCTCAAAAATAAAATTCTCAGAAATCATGCAATGTCGGTTAAATACAAGGTTATTTTATATAACAAATGCCCAGTGTAATTGTTGTCATGGCCGAATTAGTGCTTGTACCGTAAAATACGAACGACCTACACTGCCATTAGTAAGAAAAATTCACGAAACAATGCAAATTGTCTACGATTTCTCTCCATTATGCATAATATTTCGTAGCGCAGCTTGTTAGGACTAAACTATAGTGGGCGAAGTGTGTTTCACCCTAATGCGTTTCTGTTTTTTGTGCCACATGACAGCACCATACTAGGGTTGCTAAAATCAGGTCCATATCGTAGATTAATTTTATTACTAGTTTTACTGTATCCTTTTTTTCATCGGGACATACCTTTATCAACGTCAGATGAAGAACAAACTTACATCCAGCAATGTGGGAGTCACCAACTGCATCAGAACACCCAGTAATACTTAACAACCTTTTTTTATCAAGAAGGGAAAATATCCATGATAGGATACCGGGACGCTGCGGGGACGTCACCGGTTATGCCGGACTCTTACCGGTTAAAAACGAACCGCCGTCCTACGCACTGTGACCAGCGGCGATGTGACAGGCTAGCTCTAGAGTAAAACTGAGCACGGCGCCTGATGCGGTATCCTCGGACGATCCTGACTGCAGATTGCGGCCCCATACACGGCCATCGATCGTAAATACTTAACAACCTATATGAACCTTCTTCAACCTAATGCTTAGCGCCAGATATTCGCTGATGTAATCTGCTCTGATATTATAGATGATTCAGACTTAGTTATTCGCGAAAGAGAGAGCAATCGGGCAAAATTACGTCTCCTAGCATCGTTTCTCCACCGGCGATATGTAAATTTCAACTGTAAAAATCATTTTGATTACTATAATCTTTATGGACGAAGAAAAAGCTTTGGTGGATACCTAAGTAACAGAATTAATAAAAGAAAAACATTAAAAATAAGTAGTACCAAGAAAAATGAGAAGGTTATATAAAATATTGGTTACAGCCAGATTAGCCTTTTTAACATAAATATTCAACAGATAATTACTTAATATGACAAGTACTTATAAAGAATTGAAAGTTAAAGCTAAGCGAACCCTTATTTGGACAGGCCGTTAATATTACAAGTTTTAACATAAATACGAGAAAGTGAAGGGGATATTAATAAAGGAAATAATTGTTGTTCCTTTCGGTTTATCTCTTACATAAATATCACGCTAGTGAACTAGTACAATATATTAATGTTAGGCCAACTTTTGCATTAGATCCAATGCATTAAATCTGAATTCGGATACGTTGGCAACCCTAACAAGAAGTGGGTGGCGACTGGCGACTGTAAACTGCTGCTAAAATCGATGCCAGTTTTAGTTTCAAATACAGTTTTATACACTGAAAAATAAATGTAAGAGTTAAAACAGAAAAATACTGGAATTGTATAAAAACTTACACACGTAACAACATAAATGGAAATCCTTTGTTTAATAAAAATAATCATATTCTGAGACCAGTTAGGTTTAGAGGAAAAGAAAAAATTTGATTGCTATACAATGGTTTACAAACGCTGACTATGGGCCTCATTTGGAAGCTCAGAGTCACTCAGCGTGGGATGGAGAGGCTCGGAGTTTCTCTACGCGATCAAATCAGAAATGAGGAGATCCGTAGCAGAGCCAAAGTCACCAACATAGCCCTACGAATCGCGAACCTGAAGTGGTAATTGGTGGGGCACATAGCCCGACGAACCGATGGAAATTGGGGCCGGAAGGTGCTGGAATGGCGACCCCGTACTGAACGACGCAGTGTAGGAAGACCCCCCCACAAGGTGGACCGACGATATAAGGAGGATCGCCGGTAGCCGCTGCAGCCAGGCGGCACAAGATCGGGCCTTGTGGGCATCATTTCGTGAGACCTATGTCCAGCAGTAGACGTCCATCGGTTGAAGCGACGACGACGGCGACGACGACAACAGTGGTTTTAGTGGGACAAAATTTAATGACAGACATATTAGACGCATTCAGAGACCTTTTTTGAGTTTTTAACCGACTTGAAAAAAAGGAGGAGGTTATCAATTCGTCTGTATTTTTTTAAATGTTTATTACCTCATATCTTCCGACTGGGTGGACCGATCTTGATGATTTTTTTATATGAAAGGTGGTGCTCGTCATAGGGTCCCATTTTTTTAATCCGGTTCTGGTGATGGAAACCATAAGAAAACCGGATAAGTGTTAAATTTGCGTAAGCATGTGCGCGTCAAATGGACGAATAACTCAAGATCATACCAACCGATTTCGATGATTCTTTTTTTATTGGAAAGGGTATGCTTCAAGAGTTGTTTCGTGATAGTTTGATTAGGTTCTGATAAGGGAATCCATGACAAAGTGACGCGTCATATGAGATAACACCGTTGAAATAAAACAACTTTCAAAGTTAAATTTACATTAATATCGCCGCACCCGGGATCGGACCCGAAACCCTGATACCACCGCTTCACACATGATTCACCTTTCAAATATTGCAATGCAGCAACAAACGTAAGGTCATTCGCATTTGATTACAGATAGTTATAGATTTTGCCAAAAATCATACTCTTACTGTAAGCCATTGAGGAGTTCCATTGATCTTCATATTTAACTACGACTAGCACTTGATCATACCGAAGTTACGGTAGGCAACTCCAATATCTGGATAGCTTTTATAAGATTCTGCCGAGTATCGTTGATTTTCTCCTAAGAATTGAAGAGTTCCGTCACTTTGTCATGGATTCCATCATCAGAACCTTACCAAACTATCACAAAACAGCTCTTAAAGTATATACTTTCTAATAAAAAAAGAATCATCAAAATCGGTTGGCGTGATCTTGAGTTATTCGTCCATTTGCGCACATGCTTACGCAAATTTAAGACTTATCCAGTTCTCATGGATGCCATCATCAGAACTAGTTAAAAAAAAATGGGACCCTATGACGAGCATCACCTTTCATTTAAAAAAAAATCATCAAGATCGGTCCACCCAATCGGGAGGTATGAGGTAACAAACATAAAAAAAAATACAGACGAATTGATAACCTCCTCCTTTTTTTGAAGTCGGTTAACATATAAGAAATAAATGCATATTCTTTTATATTGTTCTTCGTATTCTTATATTTGGTGTCCTATATCTATTTTCGTTAAAATTTTTATTTATTTATGAGAATTATTTCCGTTAAACATTATTGCTGCATAACTTTAAACAGAGAATGCGACCGAAGTGCACAAAAGAAATAAATCTTAACTGTTTTTCTAAATGTGTTGTTTATACTATATTGCCCTTCTCTATCAGACTATCAGACACTTTTTTTG
This sequence comes from Elymnias hypermnestra, assembly GCA_015832385.1. Lineage (NCBI taxonomy): Eukaryota > Metazoa > Arthropoda > Insecta > Lepidoptera > Nymphalidae > Elymnias > Elymnias hypermnestra. The sequence goes on from JACTOM010000939.1 coordinate 1,074,169, forward strand.
CATTCAAACCAGTGGTTTTAACATTGATGCGTTCAAACAAACATATAAAATATTGCACTAATACAGTATATTAACAGGGGGTGTAAGGGGGAAACGCGTCCCAGTCCGTTTCTCCAAACGTCAACCTCACCTGCACGCGGTGCACCCTGCTCCTACCGACGAGGCTCTGGCGACCGACAAATGGCGGTATAACCATTCTATATAGCTGACCTAAATACCACAGACCGATAACGGGCAGCAGCGTTATCGGTGCGAGAAGGTCAGCACTGCGATCACCAACCCGCCTGCCAAGCGTGGTGATTATCGGCAAAACCACTAATGATAGTTACAAGGCAGCAACGGCCCCCAGTCCCCGGCAGCCCCGCTATTCCTAGCTCTGGCAGCGGTTACGGTAACGGCGGGGCAGGGGGTGCTAAGAATCTCCGGAAGAGATTCCGCTGCCAACCCCGACGACTTGACCTGGCAACATACAACGCACGCACTTTGAGGACCGACGAAAAGATCTTCGAACTGGAAGAAGCAGTAAACAAGTTACACTGGGATATTATAGGATTGTCGGAAGTCCGTAGAGAGGGGGAGGACACGATAATCCTCAAATCCGGTAACTTGTTCTACTACCGGGAGGGCGAACACCAGTCCCAAGGTGGTGTCGGGTTCCTCGTTCACAAATCTCTCGTCAACAGCGTTGTAGAAGTTAACAGCGTGTCCAACAGGGTAGCGTACCT